>SNQJ01S0008842.1:97120-113875 GCA_010110895.2 Picea sitchensis | reverse complement strand
AAATATTAAGCACTTGTGATTATAGTTATCTCCTAATAATCATGACTGTTCAGCTGGTACATGGAAGAAATCTCATTTAATTACTCTACTATTGTGCATGCCTTTATATACTAGAAAGTAGGTATACATCCATACCTATACATATATCTACACTATGTAGTTTTCCATTAGCATTCAATAAGTAGGTGACCCCAATCTGCATTACAATTTATTTGTGGGGTTTCAACTACAATGTTTTATCTTACTAAAATAGTAATCCAAATCACAACACAAATCTTCTATAAGAATTGACTAGGCATATCCTTTCAGCTAGTGTACTTACGGGAATTAGTGTTCATAACAGTAATATGATGCAGCAAGGAAAATCCATTCCGAACTAGTATGGAGACATTCTAGCAGTTCCTAAGTTCAATAGGATGCATTCGATCTTTCGTTCTTAATATTATTTCTAGTTAGAATTAATAGATGCATTATATCAAGTATTTAACCATATAATATTCAGCGAGAGAAGGGACAGAAATAACATATCTGAAATAATATGCTGAAAGACAAAGGGAACATCCACGTTCCTCCCAACCATAGAACAGGGCAGCCAAACCACTTGCCTGAATCACCCCCTAGCTTGACCATGAATCCATGAGGGTGAACTTGGAAAAACTTCTCCTCAACAATGTCTTACAGCTCCAGCAGTTTTTCCCTTGACTCACACTCAAGTAGTGTTCATAATAGCAAGTAAATCAATAGTATTCTTCCCTAGCATACTTGGCAGCATCTTGCCTCCTCACCTATGCTATTTATCAATTTGCCTAGGTATTTTTCCCTCCCTTGGGAATTTTCACAGCTTTCTAAATCCCTGATTTTCAAGGGCTGCCAATGGCCAAATCACTGATTTTCCACTTGTAACAATTAGCCTAGAGGTAGTTTCAACATGTTCCCCACTCATGGAGTCATGGTCAGCTGATTTTAACATGGTTGTTCAATTTGTCCTCCTGCAGTCAATAAAAAATATTTTGTTTTTATACAAGTGTCATAGTCAAATAGTTAGTTGAGTCAAATCATATCTCTACCCAACAGTCATAATAATTAATTACAATTATCAAATTCGAAATTCGTAATTGCCATAAATGGCAAAAATTTTCCAAATTTGAATTTTCTAAAAACAGAATAAATTTCCATCAAATTTAAATTTCAAAATATTTTATTTTTTTGGGGATGCCACAGCGTGTTAGCAATATGTTGATTGAAAACTTGTTAGAAATATCATGACGACATCTTTAACAGTAATAATTGACAACGAGTTCATGGATATGGTATATTAATGATTTTCTATTCATGATATAACAATGGTTTTATAGTCATTATATGACAACTATTTTTATCTATGGTTGTGCCTTAAAAGTAATACTTTGATAGTGATTATATATATGTTGTTTAATAGTGATTTCCTTTTTAAATAGACAACAAATCGTGTCTAAATCTGGGAAAAACTAATAGATGGCGATATATTTGTGGGACTGAGATAACAGTGCCTGACAACCATAATTATGCATACATCAATGGTATTTGGACTGAGTATTTACTATGTAATGGTGTGTTTGACTACATTTTCACCCATTATATTTGATAGACAACATATGATATAAATGGCAGTGATCTTATGCAATAAAAAACAATTATTTTATTGATAGATAACATATTATATAGATGGCAGTGATTTGTACATTAATGACACAACAATATCGTTGTTCGCCCAAAACTATCATGTTTTCACTCAGCAATATCATTTTAACTTAGCAATATATTTTAGACAGTATAAATCCTTATTATATATCATCATTATATATCCTCATTATATTTCATTAAGGGACAACATTATATTTAGATGGTAATGTCTTTATTGTATATCATTATTGTTAATTTCATTATTAGCTCTTATTGTATAGACAACGAATATATAGAGAATTAAATTAGACACCAATGATATTTTGTATACAATAGAGATTTGACGAATGCATGGTATGTTGTGTATAACTAGCAAATTTAATATGTAATGACAACATTTTTATATATAATGTGATATAGTAATATCAATATATAGATTATATAGATAGCAATTTTATTATATTGTTTCAGTTTAAACGATAGGGAATTTCCTCCTTAGGAAAATACCTATCTAATAACAGAATTGGAAATTAGTACAAGGAACTAATTGTTTGATAATAATTATTTTAATGTGTACAGATTGATTTTTTTGCTCGAGGAAATTATTGGGTTTGTATGAATGTCATAGTCATCAGATTTTCTAGCATCTTGTTGACCTGTCAATTGGGTGCTAGGGTTAGTCGTCATGTGTTTATATAGTTAATTTGGTCTCCTAATGCGTTGGATTTTCTTGGGATATTGGTCTAGGCATGTTATGTTGTGCGATGGTTACTGTCACACCTATCACCTGTTGATGACATGATTCCTGATGAGGGGATCATCGCACTCCCTGATGGGTAGAGGCGAAGGATAACCTGGCCTGGGTCTGTGCTTCCCGATGTGTGCATTGTTCATTGTATTTGAGGTTGGAATTTGGTTTATAACACCTTAACGCATTGGGGTTTGCACGCCATAGGGGTTTTCAGTTACTGGTCATCAAGCTGTTGTGTCAAGACTGTTGATGTTTTCCCTTAGCTTGTAGGTGCCGACTTCCTTATGTCAGGCAGGTAGCCTTTTGTTTGCGTTTATTTATCTCATGTTTCGTACGGTTGCATGATGTGATAGTATGCTAGGTCATTTTTGTTTGTTGCCTGAATGTGTAAGTTATTTTCGTCGTCTATTCGTGTTGATTAATTTTTGTCATTGTTTCCTTCCCACTTAAAAAAAAATGTTGCACTTGTTATTACATACGGTATCAGAGCGGGTTTGACCCGTGACCTGGGATCACTACGAATTTCATTGATTGATATTTGGTTATACTGTTGATAATCAAGTTGACTTGTATTCATGTAGGTAATCATGGTTAGAGGATGTCATGGAGGGAGACGACAAGGTGTTAGTGGAGGAGGCACGACACCCCTAGTAGCATCGACGCCTAAGGGGTCTAACCTCCAGGGAGACGAACCGGTTGTCGGGAAAGAACAGATAGTTGTGGGTGATGTGGTGTGGCTGATGAGGTCCTTTCAGTGGATGTCAGAGGCACTGATAAACCGTTTGGACAGAGATGAGGCCAGGGTGCCAACACCCCCGAAGGGTCCATCGCGTGCTCTAGTAAGCACTGGTAGCATTCAACGCGAACTCGAGAAGGTCAAATTTCTTGAGTTCTTTGGTGCCTCAGACGACGTAGTCATCGAGGCATGGTTGGAGAATATGGTGATGTGATTTTCACTTTGGGACTATACCTCCAACATGAAGGTCTGCATGGCAGTCTTTCAACTAAAGCAGAGCACTCTTCTATGGTGGAAGATGCTCTTACCACAATTGAACATGCTCGTCGAAGACGTGTCATGGGAACTGTTTGAGGAATGGTTCCGAGAGAGGTACCTATCAGAGGAATTCATTGAGTGTTATCTGAACAAGTTCAACATCTTGATACAGGGCGGTCATATGATGCCCGAGTACGAGGCCCATTTTATGGAGTTGCTTCGGTATGCTCTGCACCTGAATATCGAGAAAATTAAGGTCAACAGGTTCTTGTTTGGCCTTAATGTCAACATTCGTGCAAGGGTTAGTATTTTGATGTCGCAAACCTTGCATGATGTCGTTCAGAAGGCCCTCATAGTGGAGGAGGATCTTATCAGCGGGGGTCAAATCAAGACTCCAGTAAGACCAGCAGGGCAGGTGTCATTTGGTGCGCAACAGAATCAGACACCAACTAGACATATGCAAGGATATCGTGGCTTCTAGAGAGGATCAACCTTCACTACACCTTGGTGACCAATGCCTCAGCAGCGAACTCCTTATCGAGGACCACAACATCAACAGTAGTGTCGACCGTAGGAACATCAGTTTAGGCATGTTCAATAGAACAGACCAGGATTCTAGGTTGATGGGTCGTCAACTTCTACTTCGTGTACCAGGAGTATTGGACCGAATAAAGGGTGTTGGACATCTGTGGATCCACATTACCAACGTGACTGCCCAGTGGAGAGGACTAGAGAATCTAGAGCAGTTAGACCCACTACCGTGGGAGATTTTGGAAAGGCCCATCGGATTCATGCAGTGGTGAATAACCACCAAACATAGCACATGTCAACTGTTCTCAAGACGTCGGGTACCGTCGCTGACTAGACCCTTAGTATTTTGATAGATCTCGGTTCTACTGAGAGATTCATTTCAGGTGCAACGCTAAAAAGGATTAAGGTAAAGGAAGTCGATCAGGATGAGTTTAGCTTTGTAGAAATGGCTCCTGGAGCCAAACAAAATGTTGGAGGGAAGGTTATGGGCTGTAGCCTTAACCTGGGAGATATTTTTACCAGGGACAACCTGTACGTCACAATCTTAGGATCTTATGATGTTGTGATCGGTATGGAATGTTTGGAATCACATGAGGTGATACTCAACTATAAGATGAAATGATTGAGCTTGGTCGATGATGAGGGAGAGAGACACGTAATTGTAGGTCGAAACCAGGGAGTTTCACTGAGGTTCATCTCTTCCTTGTATCTACGGAAGAGCATGCGCAAAGGATGTAAGCTTTCTGTGATCCTTGCGTTAAACGAGAAGGGAGTAGCTGAAGGTCTAGAACACCTTCCAGTGGTGAGAGAGTATGTGGATGTCTTCCCGGAGGAGTTACCTTGGATGTCGTTGGAGAGGGAATTGGAATTTAACATAGACCCAAAACTGGGGACTAAACCGATAGCGAGAATGCCTTATCGGATGTCGACCCTAGAGTTACAGGAGTTTAGAATGCAACTAAAGGAGTTGTTGGACCTGGGAGTTATACGTCCAAGTGTGTCACTGTGGGGTGCACCTATTATTTTCATATGAAAGAAGGGTGGGTCATGGAGACTCTGCATTAATTACCGTCAATTGAACAAGGAAACAATCAAGAATCAGTATCTATTTCCAAGGATTGATGATCTATTTGATCATATGAAGGGTGTGACATTGTTTTCAAAGATCGACCTGAGATCAGGGTATCACCATTTATGGATCAAGGAGGATGACATCCCTAAGACCACCTTTAAGGCCAGGTTTGGACATTACGAGTTGATTGTTTTACCATTTGGACTGATGAAATCCCTAGGGGTATTTATGAGTTTGATGAATGGGGTGTCCTGCTAGTACTTTGACAAGTTCGTCCAAGTATTCATTGACAATATTTTGATTTACTCTCAGACAATGGAGGAGCATGACGAGCACTTGCGCTTGGAACTACAGTGTCTGTGAGAGTACAAATTGTATGGGAAATTGTCTAAATGCTCATTTTATCAATCGAAGATTCACTACTTAGGGTATGTCATCTCTGGTGAAGGTATCATTGTGGATCCAGCATAGGTCAACGCTATTATGGAATGGCTTGCATTGACGAATGTCTCGGAAGTGCGTAGATTCATGGGTTTAGCAAGATACTATCGACGGTTCATCGAGGGATTCTCAAAGATAGAAAATTCAATTACGGAATTGCAGAAGAAGAATAAGAAGTTTGTTTGGACCAAGAAATGTGTGGAGGAATTTTGAAGGCTCAAGGAACTGTTGACAATGACACCGATACTGAAGGTCTCTAACATGGACGCGTACTTCTTGGTATGCACTGACGCATCCAAGGAAGGCTTAGGAGGAGTCTTGATGCAAGACGGTTGAGTGATTTCTTACATCTTGAGAAAGTTGAGAAGGAATGAGGAGAACTATGAGACGCACGATTTGGAGTTGTTATCCATTGTTTATGCCTTGAGAGTTTGGAGACACTACCTGATTGGATAGAAATTCGAACTAAAAATGGACTAATGTGGACTACAACACATCTTTACACAAATAGACTTAAACGCGCGACAACGACGTTGGTCGGAATTTCTTAGCGAGTACTATTTCGAGATTACTTACATAAAGGGAAGAATGAACATAGTGGTTGATGCATTGAGTCGGAGACCGCGCATATTTTTGGTGATGCCTCTTTAGACAAATCTACGTGAAAATATTCTAACTTTACAACACGATAATGACTGGTACAAGGAGGTCAAGGATTTTATCAGACAAAACACCATGATGGTACCAAGATTTGAAGGATTTACATTGGACGAAGATGGATTATTGAGATTTAAAAATCGAATTTACATACCACCGAATGTCAATTTGAAGCGTTTGATCCTAAACAAGGCTCATAGAGCATTATACATGGCTCATCCTGGAGTCGCAAAGATGAGGGCAGACCTTAAACCCTTATTCTGCTGGAAAGGAATGAAGGTAGACATAGTCAAATACGTGGCAATATGTCTATAATGTTAGCAGGCGAAGGCTGAACATAGACATCTAGCAGGATTACTACACCCACACACTATTCCAGAATTGAAATGGGAGGTTATTTCGATGGATTTCACTATTGGATTGCCACTGACGGCAAGGATATATGACTCGATTTTTGTGGTAGTCAACACTCTGATGAAGAGTTCTCATTTTATTCCTATGCATATGACGTATCAGGCACCTGACATAGATAGAGTTTTCATCAGTGATATTGTGAGGCTACATGGCATGCCTAAGAGGATTATATCTGATCGAGGATCGATGTTTACTAGACATTTTTGAACTATTTTCCAAGAGGCCTTGGGAACCCAACTTAACTTTAGTATTGCTTATCACCCGRAGACAGACATGAAGACCGAAAGAACAAACCAAATCTTGGAAGACATGTTGCACATGTACATGATGGACCAATAGAAGCGTTGGGAATAATTCTTGCCACTTGTATAATTCACATATAACAATTACCAAAGCACCATTAATATGGCACCTTTTGAGTTTCTTTATCCACAACCATGTCAGACGCCTTTGAGTTGGGATCGGATTGAGGATAGGGTCCTGGTGGGACTAGAAGCGATCCAAGAAATGGAAAATCAAATGCAAACAATAAGACAAAGGATCAAAGAAGTGCAGGATCGATAGAAGAGTTATGTTGATGCGCACCGTGTCGACCATAGTTACGAAGTTCGTGATTGAGTCTTCTTGCGGGTGAAACTGCATAATAGTTCGATCAAGTTTGGAAATGGTGCTAAACTCTCTCCTAGGTTTTTGGTACCTTTAGAGATTGTGAAAAGGAAGGGGCCCATGGCCTATCAACTAGCCTTGCATGATTATTTGAGGTGTATGCACGATGTTTTTCATGTATCTGTTTTGGGACATTATATTAGTGATCCTACACATGTTATTGACATGATTTCCTTGCAGGTATCTGACAAGGGTGCGTTCATGGTGGAGCCAATCCACATCTTGGACCTTCGCATTCAACAACTATGGTGTCGAACAGTAGATCGGGTCAAGGTCAAGTGGGACAACTATAGTTTGCACTCGGCGACCTAGGAGGACGCATATGATATGCAACAACAGTTTCCATTTATGTTTGATAGATAGACTTGTGATACTGTGATACACCTTATTTCGGAACTTATGTACTATGAAAATTTGGGATGAAGTTTAGACCAAGAGGGGGTGTATGTAACATCCCGCTCTTGCGCACACTGAGCGAACTTATTCTTTGAGGACACTTTCTTGCAAGTGATTAGGATTACTATACTATTGGTCGTTTGATTATGATAATGAGGAATTTTGGATATAATGATATGTAATTTTGTTGTATTGACATAGACGGGTGCTATTGATTGAGTTCTCCTAAGTGTGTAGGACTTTGGACCTTGAGGATGCAGAGGCATCGATGAAATCACTTGGACTCCAGATCGAGTCAGGGAGTGGATTATTGGGGTTTGATTGTTGTTGATATGACATATGTACACATGATTAGATGTTGTGATGATTGATTATTATTGCGGACATGATTCATTGATGATTCAAGCTGACGATAGCTTGCCGACCAGACCCACATGTGGAGTAGAGGGGTGACATACGACAACTAGAGACTTTGAGGGAGAGGTGTGGACAAAATCCCTACCATAGCCTACTATCACTCCCACCATGGCTCGAACTGTAGGTTAACGATTACCTAGTTCGAGAAGACCCACGATGTCGTGAGGGAAGACTGCGACAGTCGCTCATGATGATTCTAAGGGACAAGCAATTAGGCAGGGGCCTTATTCCTTAGAGGCCCTTAGTCTCCCACAAAGATCACCTAGCGGAGTATTGACTCCAGGGTTTTTTTATGTCTACCAAATCAGTCAAGAGGTGAGTGGCACCCTTGGAGCATGTAGTGCGTCCTAAAGGGCACGTTGCACAAGGAAAATAGAAAGAGGCGAGTGGCACCCTTGGAGCACCCAGTGCATTCTGAAGGGCACGTTGTGTTTTTAACTGGTAAGTAAATAAACCTAGGTGGACTTAAAATGAATGATGTGACAAGTAAGATTTAAAAACAATTTTTCCCTAATAAAAATGTCGCCCAACCTAGTGAAATTAAAATCTAGGTCTAAGTAACACAAGTGGTAAAAAATAATAATCACAATTAAACATGTAACAAGAAGGGGGTAAGAAATTCAATTAATTTATTAAAATCAAATTATATTGGGGGAATAAAATTTTAAAAGGGAAATGATTGTTTTATCTACATATGCTAATTAAATTTTTAATTAAAAAGAAAAAGGGGTAAAAGGTTGTTTTTCTACACTTTCTAAATTGAGTTTTAGTTAAAAAGGGAAAAGAGGGAAACTTAAAAGAAATAGGAAACTAAAGGAAAAAGGGGAAACATAAAGAAAAAGTTGAATGTCTAACTTAGTAGGGAATCTTGCCTTGGGAACTTGCTATTTTTGAACTCAACTAGGAATTTAGTAAGACGTAAGTCATTTAAGATTTGTAAGGGAATATTGGGACACCAAGGAGCATTTTTAGGAATGCTTTTAGGTGGGTGAGGGAAATAGGAATAATTAAATAATTAATGAAATTGATTTTCTGGTGCAACTAGGGGGATGGGTGACATGTGTACGGGGGAGTTTTTTTCTCATTAATTTAATGAAAAATAAATTAAATGGGAATTTGGGAAAGAAATCACTTAAAAACTCTATAAAAAGGGTGGAGGAGGAGTATGGATGTCATATTTTTGCATAACTTTACACTGCTGAATTTTTGTCTTGACTGAACTTATCTTGTGGGAGTTGGGATACCCAACTCAGGTAATGAGTGGTATCTGAACCTTGCGAGGAAATCTGGGTAATATCGGTTCTCTGGTATTGGGTGTGTGGCCCCTTTGCAGCTCGGGGGGCTTAGGGGGAAGAAGAGTACCCCTACCGTTGGCTAGGAGGTACCAGTGAGGTCACATTAGTCGGCAAGCGGAAGTTGGATGGAGCGCGCATGGGATAGAAACTACTGAGTAGTCGTGTTTGGCTAAGGTATGTCAGTTTAATTGTTACTTGCAATGAAATTAAATTTACACATGTTATTTCTCTATGCTCGGTTTAATATTTCATTTCCATGCGTTGTCTTGCACTTTCTTTCCTACGGCATTGTAATCCCCTGGCTTGTTGTTTTCTAGATGGATTTCCCTTGGTTAACCCAGCTTCTGATTTCAATGCCCATTTGTGTGGGTTTTATTTATTATTATGAAGAGATTGTGCTTTATCTTCTTCCCTTATCCCTAGTTCATCAGTCCATGCCTGAGTAGTCGGCTAGGAGTCGAATCAACGATCGTCACTTTGGTGTTTAAAGACCTATAGATTCTAATGCTCTTCTTTTTTATGCATGGATGATGAACGAAGGATAAAAAAAAATCCCAACTCTCTACACCTTACTTATCTCTGCATTTGATTGATTCATGGTTGAATGATTATCCTTGAGACTTCTTGTGATTAAGTATCTCTACATATTGTTTATCATTTCTCTCTGCGAACAACTTAATACTCTCTACATTTTTGATATCAGCTCTGTGCTTTTGGATGGCATTTTATTCTCTGGGATTTTAATGACAGTTCCCAACTCTTTGATTGGTAAAATCTCACCGTTATTAATATGTGAATGAAAATGTTGCAATGAATATGTTGATTGTGTTTTAATGTGACTGCATTGATACAGAATGATTTCATTTTACTGTTGAAACAACCATTTCATGCGCCCGCATGAATTCATTTTACTGTCGATAAACCCTTATATTGTGACCTATTTTTATTTTGTTGTTTGAACCACAATTTTTGTTGAACCAACGTTTTTGAACCACTATACACCATTGTTATTTACCATGCATTTTTATTTGGCTAAAACACAGCGCACATTACACCCCATTCAACTGCCTGACAACGGGTTTATTCTTGGAATGACAACGAATATATACATGTCTACAAATTTATATGTGTGCCTGCATTTTTGTTATGATAGTTCTACGTTCAATTTAATATAGAGACTGTGAATTCACTATACATTGACTGTGAAATTACATGTATACTGATTGGGAATTGAAATGCACTTACCAAACGATTTGACACAACACTTACCCCACGATTTTTTGGGCATTTACACAGCGGTTACATTATCATTTCCGTGGCACCTTACACAACACTCACCATATGATTTCCATGGAACCTTACACAACACTCACCATATGATTTCCATGGCACATAACACAACAGTTACACTATGAATTATATAGCCATTCGCACAACGAATTCACCCAACGCTTACCACAGCGTGGATTACATTGATTGGCATTTGAATGGATTGGCTTGAATGGTGATTTGTTGTATCTCTGTGATTTTAGTTATGGTTTTTACACTACAGATTATTATGCAGTGATTAAATGAAATGTATTAATTTCGTAGAGTTTACACAACGATTATTACCATAAAGGAATTATTACACAGCGATTAAATTATTAAACCATTGGCAAAGATTAATTCTATAGAGTTTTTAAATTCCTTTAATGTATTTAAACACTGCGAGTTTGCTGACAGTAACATTTATAATATATAGCATTATGTTGATTGACARCATGTTAGCAATATGTTGATTGAAAGCTTGTTACCAATATCATGATGGAAACTTTAACAATAATAATTGACAGTGACTTCATGGATATGGTATATTAATGATTTTCTATTTATGATATAACATCGGTTTTATATTCATTATATGACAACTAGTTTTATATATGGTTGTGCCTTAACAATAATATTTTGACAGTGATTCTATAGATGTTGTTTAATAGCGATTTCATTTTTAAATAGAGAACAAATCGTGTCTAAATCTGTGAATAACTAATAGATGGAGATATATTTGTGGGACTGAGATAACAACGGTCGTCACTTTGGTGTTTAAAGACCTATAGATTCTAATTCTCTTCTTTTCTGTGCATGGATGATGAACGAAGGATAAAAAAAATTCCCAACTCTCTACACCTTACTTATCTATGCATTTGATTGATTCATGGTTGAATGATTATCCTTGAGACTTCTTGTGATTAAGTATCTCTGCGTATTGTTTATCATTTGTCTCTGCGAACAACTTAATACTCTCTACATTTTTGATATCACCTCTGTGCTTTTGGATGGCATTTTATTCTTTGGGATTTTAATGACAGTTCCCAACTCTTTGATTGGTAAAATCTCACCGTTATTAATATGTGAATGACAATGTTGCAATGAATATGTTGACTGTGTTTTAATGTGACTGCATTGATACAGAATGATTTCATTTTACTATTGAAACAACCATTTCATGTGCCCCCATGAATTCGTTTTACTGTTGATAAACCCTTATATTGTGACCTATTTTTATTTTGTTGTTTGAACCACGATTTTTGTTGAACCAACGTTTTTGAACCACTATACACCATTGTTATTTACCATGCATTTTTATTTGGCTAAAACACAGCGCACATTACACCCCATTCAACTGCCTGACAACGGGTTTATTCTTGGAATGACAACGCATATATACCTGTCTACAAATTTATATGTGTGCTTGCATTTTTGTTATGATAGTTCTAGGTTCAATTTAATATAGAGACTGTGAATTCACTATACATTGACTGTGAAATTACATGTATACTGACTGGGAATTGAAATGCACTTACCAAACAATTTGACACAACACTTACCCCACGATGTTTTGGGCATTTACATAGCAGTTACATTATCATTTCCGTGGCACCTTACACAACACTCACCATATGATTTCCATGGAACCTTACACAACACTCACCATATGATTTCCGTGGCACATAACACAATGGTTACACTATGAATTATATAGCCACTCGCACAACAAATTCACCCAACGCTTACCACAGCGTGGATTACATTGATTGGCATTTGAATGGATTGGCTTGAATGGTGATTTGTTGTATCTCTGTGATTTTAGTTATGGTTTTTACACTACAGATTATTATGCAGTGATTAAATGAAATGTATTAATTTCGTAGAGTTTACACAACGATTATTACCATAAAGGAATTATTACACAACAATTAAATTATTAAACYGTTGGCATAGATTAATTCCGTAGAGTTTTTAAATTCCTTTAATGTATTTAAACACTGCGAGTTTKCTGACAGTAACATTTATAATATATAGCATTATGTTGATTGACAACGTGTTAGMAATATGTTGATTGAAAGCTTGTTACCAATATCATGATGGCAGCGTTAACAGTAATAATTGACAGTGACTTCATGGATATGGTATATTAATGATTTTCTATTTATGATATAACATCGATTTTATATTCATTATATGACAACTAGTTTTATATATGGTTGTTCCTTAATAGTAATATTTTGACAATGATTCTATAGATGTTGTTTAATAGCGATTTCATTTTTAAATAGAGAACAAATTGTGTCTAAATCTGTGAATAACTAATAGATGGAGATATATGTGTGGGACTGAGATAACAACGCCTGACAACCATAATTATACAGACATCTATGTTATTCAGACTAATTATTTACTGTGTAATGGTGTGTTTGACTGCGTTTTCACCCATTATATTTGATAGACATCATATGATATAAATGACAATGATCTTATGAAATAAACATCAATTATTTTATTTATAGATAGAATATTATATATATGGAAGAGATTTGTACAATAATGACACAACGATACCATAATTCGCCCAGAACTATCATGTTTTCGCTCAACAATATCATTTTAACTTAGCAATATATTTTAAACAGTATACATCCTTATTATATACCATCATTATATATCCTCGTTATATATCATTAAGGGACAACACTATATTTAGACGGTAATGTCTTTATTATATATCATTACTATTAATTTCATTATTAGCTCTTTTGTATAGACAACGAATATATAGAGAATTAAATTAGACACCAATGATATTTTGTATACAACAGTGATTTGATGAATGTGTGGTATGATGTGTATAACTATCAAATTTAATATGTAATGACAACATTTTTATATCTAATGTGATACAGTAATATCAATATATAGATAACAATTTTATTATATTGTTTCAATTTAAACGATAGGGAATTTCCTCCTTAGGAAAATACTTATCTGATAATGGAATTGGAAATTAGTACAAGGAACTAATTGTTTGAAAATAATTATTTTAATGTGTACAGATTGATCTTGTTGCATGAGGAAATTATTGTGTTGTATGAATTTCATAGTTGTCATATTTCCTGGCATCTTGTTGACCTGTCGATTGGGTGCTAGGGTTAGTCGTCATGTGTTTATCTAGTTAATTCGGTCTCCAAGTGCGTTGGATTTTCTTGGGATATTGGTCTAGGCATGTTACATTGTGCCATGGTTACTATCATGCCTATCATCTGGTGACAACATCATTCCTGATGAGGGGATCATCGCACACCCTGACGGGTAGAGGCAAAGGATAACCTGGCCGGAGTCTGTGCTTCCCGATGTGGGAGTTGTTCATTGTATTTGAGGTTGGCACTTGGTTTGTAACGCCTGACGTACCGTAGGGGTTTCCAGTTACTGGTCATCAATCTGTTGTGTTGGGACTATTGATGTTGTCCCTTAGCTTTTAGGCGTCAAATTACTTGTGTTGTGCGGGTAGCTGTTTGTTTGACTTTGTTTATCACATGTTTCGTACAGTTGCATGATGTGCTAGTATGTTGGGTCATTGTTGTCTGTTGCCTGAATGTGTAATTTGTGTTCATCGTCAAGTCATGTTGATTAATTGTTGTCGTTCTTGCCTTCCTTCTTTAAAAAAAAATGTTTAACTTGATTGTGTCACTTCTAGTTGTAACGACAAGGCTATTACAAGTTGCATGCATGGATCCACTAATTCATCTGTATGGTTTACGTGTTTCCTCCTATTATTTAATGATCCTATTTTTTGTATTTTTTTGTAGATCCTTTAAGGACCATTGATGTTGGAAAATTATGAATAAATATTGTTTTAATGGCTTCAATCTTATTCTCTTACTTTATTGGTTGGATCCAATATCTAATAGAATTTGGTCTAAACAATTCTACAATAAAGGGCCTTAGAATAAAAATTTGCATCACTTGGTATTTCTATTTTTGGGGGATTTTTTATAGTATTTATGTTGCTTCGTGATGCATTAGGGGAGTATTATTTTTTGTCATTTTAGATTTACCTATATTTTCTTGCATCATTTTTATTAAGACAAAATGAAACTTGCATTTCATTGTCATCATTAGTGCATTGTGTTTATATATCTACCATTGAGTTAAACTCATTTTTAGCATTGTGTTAGAGAGATATTTATGATGTATATCAAATTATTGATTAATTTTATTCAATTTTAGTTTCGATTATTAATTATAGGCTACAAGGTATTCACAATGCCAAAGGAAAGAACATAGAGAATAATATGTATGCATTTTTATTAAGGAATCATTGTAGGAAGATATTTTTTTTCCTCCATACTTGTGTAAATATGTTTGAGAAAAAGGAAAATATATTTTACCTACGGAAGAAAAAAAAAAAGTGTTCAAGTTACAGAAGAATAATATGTTGATTCTTGGAAGTAGTGAAGGTGGAGATTAGATGAAGAAAATAGAAAAAATTGAATATATTGTAGTAAAATAAATGAGTATGATAACCACAAAAGAATATGAAAAGAAAGAATGCATAGACGTTGAAGATTTTGTTGATATGAAAGTTGGTGATGAAGAAGGAGACATGATAAATGGTGGTAAAGCATATCATGGTAGAGAATATATGGTGTGACAAGGTATTGGAAATCTTGAGAAACAAACAATGTTGGTTTCATTTAATAGGGATGATGGGGAGGCACTATGTCCTATTCGACATGGGAATTCAAAATAAATAAGACCCATCAGGAATAAACAATTGGAATAGAAATTCCTGTAGGAATTAGTATTTGCATATGATAGGACTTATTGGTAATAAGTTGATCCAGGTGGATATCGGTGGCCACCCACCTTCTCCAACTGGCCCAAAACATGTTTCTAGCAATTTTGGTAATTTACTACTTTTAGCAGTTTTAAACTTCCGAGGCCATTTTGAGGCCCTAAACGATGTTTTTTGAGAAAATGGGGAGCAACATGGATCATAGATCATGTTTCTCACCCAAAAGTTGTATTTCTCGGATAGATCTTTCCAACGAGCTATTGTGCACCCCAAACGGAGATCATATACCAGAGTTACGCCCCTGGGAAGTTGACGTATCAAATACCCCCATCAGGGCCCACAAACCTTTTGGATTTTCATCTTCTAGGGTTAGGGTTTTGGATTTTACTTTTTTTAAAAAGGCCCTTAGAGCCTCATTGTAATAATCATCTTCTCACGGATGCGAGTAGCCATCACAACTCTTCTTAGAGATAAGCTACCACCATTCTAACGAGTCTTTCACTCTGTATTTTACAGTCTCTGTACATTTATTTCATTAATAGAAATCATGTATTACTATATATATGTGACTCTTGTTTTATTTCCTCTATATCTCTGTTATATTGTTGTCTCTCTTGCAATATATCTAAATATTTCTGTGATATATCTCTGCTCTCATTTCGTGCCGAAAATAATCTGGATCAGTGGTATCAGAGTAGGCTGCTCTTGATCATTTTCAGTGCATGTCCCCGACGAGGTCTAAGTATATCAAGTTGGGTCTTGAGCTTTTCTCTCTTGAGGATAATCGCTCTCGTACACCCAAGAAACCCTCAATGGCGGAAGAAAATAAAAACGACGGAGCAGACGATCCTATCAGTCTGTTGCTTGAGCAAGCTCTCACACGACAGAGGGACGAAATGATGGAGAATTTTTTCCACGTCCTTCAATGCCTCCCGATAGCATCAGGCGCATCTTCATCAAATGACCACTTTGGAGGCACATCGCCTTTCAAGGTATAGGTTAATTTTTATATCCCTGTATTTGAAGATCAAATAGATGCAGATGCCCTAGATAAATGGTTAAATTTGCTAGAAGGTTATTTCTTTGTTCATAATTTTTTCGATAAGGAAAAGATCACCTTCACACTCCTTAAGGCTCTCCCCCATGTAAAACATTTGTGGGAAACTTACTGGGAGTAGAGTTCCACAGAGGAGTCTGGAATATATGGGGTCGATCCCACTTGGGATTTTTTTGTGGATGCGGTAAAGGAACAATATTACCTTGTCGGCAACTATGAGGACCAGTACATGAGATGGACCACACTGCGACAAGAGAGGGGCCAAGTAGTTCCGGAGTTCACCAATA
>SNQJ01S0008842.1:71680-96705 GCA_010110895.2 Picea sitchensis | reverse complement strand
TGGGTGAAGGGGATCCCACTGCATTTTATTGTTGATAGCAGAAGCCAGAAGAACCTCATCTCAGCAGAGGTCGTCAAACAGTTGGGATTGTCGACAACACCACACCCGCAACCATACAACATTGGGTGGTTTCGCCAAGGACAAGATCTTCGTGTCAGCTAGAAGTGTCGATTGTCATACGGCATCCAACCCTTCAAGGATGAGGTATTATGTGATGTTTCCCCACTGGATGTCTATGATGTTCTCTTGGGTCAGCCATATATTTGGAAACACCATGCTATCTATGAGTCTCGACCCCATAGTGTCATTATTACTCTAGGGGGTCATCTCTACATGATACCAGAGGTAGTTCCAACTATTGCCCCACCTAAACAGTTCCACAAGGTAGTATCTCATACTACAAAATTCATCTTCTCCACAATCTATTCAAAAGTAGAACAAAAGGATATTGCAACCACTACAACCTCGGCCCAAGCACCTTCTATCCACCAGAAGCAAGTCGACAAGGTTGCAGCAAAGCACAAATATTCCTTCTGCACACAGTCACCTCATGTAGCTATATTGGTTAAAAATGTCCAACCCTTCCATCCACAAGTTCATGACAACCTTCAACAAACCAAGCAGCGCGATGGTTCCAACAAGGCAAGCAACTCACCAAGATTCAGATTCAACAATCGCTTTCCCCTCTCCCTTGGGAACTCAACGCAATGGAGACCATTGCTTCCTAAGGAAGGAGGATTGATCTAGGTGGATATCGATGGCCACCCACCTTCTCCAACTGGCCCAAAACATGTTTCTGGCAATTTTGGTAATTTACTATTTTTAGTAGTTTTTAACTTCCGGGGCCATTTTGAGGCCCCAAACGATATTTTTTGAGAAAACGGGCAGCAACATAGATCATAGATCATGTTGCTCACCCAAAAGTTGCAGTTCTTGGATAGATCTTTCCAACGAGCTATTGTGTGCCCCAAACGGAGATCGTATGCCAAATTTACACCCCTGGGAAGTTGACGTATCAACTACCCCCATCGAGGCCCACAAACCTTTTGGATTTTCATCTTCTAGGGTTAGGGTTTTGGATTTTACTTTTGTTAAAAAGGCCCTTAGAGCCTCATTTTAATAATCATCTTTTGATGGATGCGAGTAGCCGTCACATCTCTTCTCAGAGATAAGCTACCACCATTCTAGCGAGTCTTTCACTCTGTATTTTACAGTCTCTGTACATTTATTTCGTTAATAGAAATCGTGTATTATTGTATATCTATGACTCTTGTTTTATTTCCACTATATATCTGTTATATTGTTGTCTCTCTTGCAATATCTCTAAATATTTCTGTGATATATCTCCGCTCTCATTTCATGCTGAAAATAATCCGGATCATAAGTGGATTGAGAACATGATGATGAAGAATTTTTTTGAAAGAGGAAAGAAGAATGATGGTTGAAATAATAGTGGTTGGAACGGTAGGAAGAATAACAACCACCATAGATAAAGAAATATAATGGCCCTAGTGAGAAAGTTTCTCATGCTTTCCAAATCATAAGTGTCTGATGCAGTAACATCCCTAGCAAAAAAGACTATAATTCACATTTAATTGATGTCTTTAGTTTATTTTGATAGTCAATGGTAGAACAATTTTTTTCATCTATTCTTGGTACAAAGAATAATAGTCTCATAGATTCTATGTTTCTATGGGATTATTTGGTTATAGAATATTTTATATCACCATAGAATAATTATTTTGTTATACTCATCATTGAATAAGTTTACCTAAAAATTATAATGTTGTGAAATCTTTATTTTCCTTAGTGAATTTTTGTCAAACCCTTGGAATATGAAGAATTGTATTTGGAATTCACATAGTTGGGGTAGTTTTAAGGCCAAAAAAAAAAAGGAGCATAAGAAGAAATGTGAATGCTATGAATCAACAAAGGGCTTTTGGATATTCTTTGATTTGGAATTTTGTAGCATTAGTTTGTTGTGCATCCTAGAGACCTATTCATTGGCTCTCTGAATGTGATGAGGCATGATAGCATTGACCTTTGACTCAATAAAGCTATAATATTCTTATTTAAAGTATTTACTACAAATTTTCATGTGGCCTTTAGTTTGGTAGCAAAACAATGAGTGGAATGTTTGTTATTATTTCATACATTTGCATTTTTGTTGCAAATTGTGTTAGTTCCACTATGTGACTTTGTTCACAATCCCCTAGGCACTACATCAGAAGTGGACATTGAAAAGGAAAAATTAAAAGAAATCAATTGAATAGTTTCTATATTGTTTGGCAATATTAAGATATTGGACTAGTGAAATTATTTATACTACTCACTTATTTAAAAGGTAGGGAATAAGCTACTATGCATCACCATGGGGACTTCAACATGTTGACCGATGTCTTATCAAGTTCATTTATAAAGGGGGTTTTAAAATTGTAAAAAATAAAGTCAAAATATTGTAGGTATGAGGGGTATAAAAAGGGGTATCTAGTAGGAGTAGGTTTTTTTATTAGAAATATTTATTCGAAGGGGTTTCCAACAAAAGGATTTTCATAGGTATTTATTAGTATCTACTGAAATTAGGGGTGTTCTTTAATATCCCATGATCGTACGTGCTATGTGACAAGTTCACAGAGTGAATACCCCATGTACATAAGTCCCTTATTTTATGAGGATCCATCCTTTGAAAGTTATTGTAGGGCACACTTCACAACCATACTTAATAGTTGAATTCCTATAACCACGTGTAATCATTTATTGGCCCAAATTTCCAATACATCACAACCCACTTTGGTTGCAAGCAAGATTAATAGTACTAGGACTAGTTTGGTGGTAGGAAGGCTTAACATGATTGTTCACATAAAGTCCTTCTCATTGTCCACTACAATATTAAAAATGTTCTTAAAAAAAACTTAGCAATCTTAAAAGAAATAGAAGTGTTATTTGTCCAAGGTTTGCATTTATTAGAGAATAGGATTAAATATAATATTTCTATCTATGGAGACTCTGTTGAATCTATTGGACTAAGGATTACAAAATTTCATGTCCTTTATATCAAGGATGTCTCAACTTGCAATATACTCATTTTTAGTGATGTCTTAATATAATCACCCATTTTATTATTGGAAAACAAAATAAGCTACATAAGATAATCAAGTATTCATGATCACTTTAGTTCTTTTTTATTGCTTGTTCATACATATGAGAATGTATCATCACATGCACCTAGTCCTTAATTTATCCTTGTTTCCAATGTAAGCATTTAATTTTTTCTTCATTTGTATTTTTTCATTTCCTATTTTCCCTCCTATGGAATGAGAACATAGCTTGAATTGACAAAGTAAATGTCTTTTATACATAGGTATTTTCTCTTGGAGGTATTACTATTGTTTATAATTTATCATCCGATTGATATCATCTTGATATAACCTTACTTTCTCACGATGTTCTGAACACAATTTATGTATTACCCTCTTTCGCACCAAGTCTAGAATGGCCAATGGTTCCCATCATAGTACCAACACTCATCTTGAAATTTTATATTTATTACATTGGTAATCTATTCCTATCCATATGATTTATTTTTGTAATATATGTAATAAATTCACTTAATGCTTTTCCTTTTAAAAGTAACATACTTGTTTTGCTAACATCATAGAGAAATGGTTTTGTATTTTAACTCCTAGTTTCTCTAATAAGTATCATTTCTAAAATATCTCAATTTTCTTCCAAGATTCTTTATGGATGAACATATCCCAAACCATAGCAAAATAGCACAAGCATACAAAAACCAATATTTGTACTATTGTTCTGAAAATCATCTTCCTCAATTTCCAACTCCATAGTTGAATTTTTATGTATTTATTCTCCATAGAATAGATACCTTCATTTTCCCTATTGTAAATTTCTCCACACAAGGGTCTCAATTATAACTAGAGTCACATTTAATGTTTAGGTACTTGTAAGAAAAAACTACCTCTAATTTGTCACCACTAAATGTGATAGTTATATCCTTATCACGAGTACTATTACCATTACCTTTGCTTTTTTACATCAACTTTTATTTAAGACTAACTACATTTTTTCTATGGAATCACAATATCTTTTGAGATTATATTTACGGTTTGTAAATAATGCAACATCATCTATATAAATAAAAACAAAAAAGTACATCCTACTATCTGTATTCCTTCTCCATCATTATTCTTGATCCGTCATTTTAAGTGATGTATGAATATTCTTAATAGTGTTGGAGAGATGAGATATTCACTCCCATATCACGCTTGATTTTCACGATCCTAATTTTATCATTTATGGGTACCGGTTATAAGATAACCTTTTTACCTCTCTACAATGTTATGAAAGAGCTTGGAAATGAGGCTACTAACCATAATTATTATGCAAATTCTCACATTATTTAAATGAAACCCTTTGTGAATATAGATAAAATATACGAACCAAAACACAAGGTGAGGCTATGCTCACTTCTGTATTATTCAATGAAGACGGATTACATCCTTATATAGGAAAATACTTGACCTAGTCGGTTACATGCAAACCAAAGACAACTAGACTCTTAACTAAGAACTGACTCTTAACACACCTACAACTGACTCTCACAATTGAAGCTTATAACTGGTTGTTATAACTGGCGCTTACAACTGGCGCTTTCTCCATTATTTCGAAGTCTCCCCCTTGATGGAGAATGGATTGACTTCTACACCTAACATCTCCCTAAACAGTTCAAACTTAATCTTTCCAAGAGGCTTAGTGAAAGTATCAGTAGCATTTTCACTAGTATTACAATACATAAGAGTTATTTCATTTGACTACAACTTTTCTCGAAAAAAATGATACTGAGCTTCAACATGCTTTGTCCTTGCATGAAAAATCGGATTCTTCGCAATATTGATTGAACTTTGATTATCACATCTGATCATCGTAGGTTCCTTTCATTCTTCTTCAACATCTTGAAGAAGTCTTCTTAACCAAATAGCTTCACAAGTTGTTGCACACAAGGCTTTATATTCTGCTTCGTTAGAAGAAAAAGATACAGTAGGTTTCTTTTTACTGCTCCATGAAACAACCCTGGATCCAATGCTGAACTCATATCCAGTGGTTGATCTTTGATCATCCAGATTGCCAGCCCAATCAGAATATGAATAACTTGTTAACTTAACATCAGATGCATCAATATATTTAATACCATATTCAAGTGTACCTTTTAGATACCTAAGTACTGCCTTTGTTGCATTCCAATGGCTTTCATGAGGTTTCACCATGAATTGACTTAACACACTCATAGAATATGAAATATCAGGTCTGGTTGTGGTGAGATAATTCAGACTACCCACCATCTGTCTATACACAGTGCCATTCACCTCCTTTGAACCATCATCACAAGACAGTTTCACATTCTATTGCATGGGAACAATAGAAGACTTACACTGATCCATTTTAAATCTCTTAAGTATTTCTCTGATGTACTTACTCTGACAAACTTCAAGACCTAGGCAGTAATGTAACTCACCAAGATATTTAATTTCAAATACCTTTGATAACTGCTCCTTGATTTCATCAATTAACTTCTCTGCATTTCCTGTAATTATTAAATCATCAACATATAATGAAATCAATACTATATACCCCTGTTCATCAAATTTGGTATACAGATTTGGATAAGTTTTGCTCCGCATAAAACCCTGTTGAAGAAAGAAAGAGTCTATCTTCTCATACCATGACCTAGGGGTGGTTGTTTTAGTCCACACAATTCTTTCTTTAACTTACACACACTAAGTGTTCTTGCCCTTTTCAACAAACCCTTCAGGTTGAGTAAGGAAAACCTCTTCCTTTAACTCACCATTCAAAAATGAATATTCAACATCTAACTGATGCAGCTTCCAATGATACTTTGTAGCTAAATCAATTAACATTCGGATGAGTATTCAATCAATTTAGCTAGTGGTGCAAATGTTTGACATAATCAATACCTTATGTTTGTGGATACCCCTTTACAGCAGTCTAGCCTTATACTTATCTATACTACCATCTAATTTAAACTTGGGTTGTATATCCATTTGCATCCAATGGGCTTCTTATGTTTAGGCAATTCGGTCAATTTCCAATTATTGTTTTTTTCATTATAGATTCATATTCTTCCTCCATTGCATTTAGCCATTCATCATGTTCATTAGCTTCATCAAAATTCACGGGTTATATGACATTTGAAATGCTACTCATTAGGGCACAGTCTTTATACCTCTCAGGAATTCAAATCTATCTTGAAGATCTTCTCAGCCCGATTATCTTCCTCTCCCCTTTGTGAAGATCTGTCTTCACGTCTAGGTGTGATTGTTGGAATTGTCCATATCACCAAGTCAACCTTCTTCTTGTTGTTGTTGTTGTCGGCTGGGGATGGTTGTTTCTATCGCTGCAGTGATGAAGTTTATTGTTAATGATTCTTGATGGTGATGGATGTTGTTGTGTGGGCAGATGCTACTATTGCTCTTCTTTAACTCCTTCATTAGGAAGTCTCTGCCATTCCTCATGTTATTGTCATCATGATTTCACACTTCTGCTCATGGAAAGTACATCTCTACTTGCAAATGCTTTGTGAGTAGCAAGATCAAAAAGTTTGTATGCTTTAAATTCAAAACAATACTTGATGAAAATACATTTAGTGGCTTTAGCATTCAATTTCCTCCTATTCTCCTTTGGAATATGAGCAAAAGCCTTACACCCAAATACTTTCAAATTATTAGCTGGGTTTGGAACCATACAAGGCTTGAAAAGGAGTAACATTATCAAGACACCTTGTTGGACTTCTATTCTTTAAATAGGCTTCAGGTATTTATGGCGATGACATTGAGATCTTTACCTTTCATCATCTTGTGATGCTCACCGAGTTACGTTTTTCCTTCGGCTGACTCGTTTTGTGTGGAGTGTGAGATGCTTGTCTTGTGGTACTATTCCATTATCTTTGCAATATTTGTTGAAGTCCCCTAATTTATACCCTCCCCCTTGATCTAAGCCAGGAGGATTTTGATGGATTTCTTGTCTTCTTTTCCACCATGGTTTGGAATTCCTTAAAGTACTAAAAAACATCACTTTTTTACGTCCTAAGGAAGTAAACCCATGTGTATCTCATGCAATCATCAATAAAAAACATAAAGTAAAATACACCTCCTAAACCCTGAATGCATGGGTCCACAAACATCGGTATGCACAAGATCATCTCTTTTTCTTATGTCGGAGTTAGGAAATTCATCTGTGCATCTTTCTAATGCACATCATCTTTAACCTTCTCATTCTTTAACATGGGAAGTCCTTCCACCATATATTCTTTTGTAATAACAATAAATCGGGATGATTGATGTGTCCATACAACTGATGCCAAGAGATATGTTGGCATAGTGGAAGAAGTCGTGCATGATGTGCTTTGCTGGTAACATCAGAACTGTATAGACCTCCTACTCGACTCTTGTTACCTTGATTGAGTGGTCATGTGAGATCCTTCACTATGCAATAATTCTTGAAGAATTCAACCTTCAAGTTACGATCTATGATGGTGTACCGCGAGATCAAATTTTCTTTATTCACGGCACATACACCACATTGCGAAGGTGATGAAACCCGGTACCATTAGATCAATGTCATGGGAATGTATCCATATCCCTTGATCTGATGGGCGTGGTCATCTCCAAGATATAGGCTGACACCATTCTGTTTTTCTTTAAAATTAGCATACCAATTTTTATTACAAGTCATATGTATTGATGCTTTCGAAATCCACAAACCGGGCATCGAGTCATCCATTTTTCGGCCGGATAAAGCGTGTTAGACACAAACAACCTAGATCCCATGAGTCAAAATTTTGGGGTTCATCAATATCATCACTAGCAATAAATAATTTGTGATATTGATTTGAAGATTTTTTTTGCATAGTGACCTGAATGTGTTGTAGTTTTATTCCTAGCCTCATCACTTTTCTTCTTATGGCAATCTTTAACCATATGTCCAATTCGACCACAATAAAAACAACTCTTACGGCTCATTCCTATCAGATTGCATACCTTGATTTAGAGATTGTCTTCTATGCGATGAACTACCTCCTCGCCATGAACAGCCTCTACCGCCATGAGGCGCCTCCCTCTGCCTCTCCCTCGATCTCCCTCTCCACCGGATCTATTATTTGACCCGCGATTGAAATATTTACTCACGGTGATTAGCATCTCTTCCTCTTGCAGCAAAATACTGTCAGGTTCTTCCAAGCGTGGAGGTTTCTCCCTTGCTTTGCCAAGACCTTTACTATGAACATATATTGATAATAATCTTCTAGCATACCATTTTAAGGTAATAGTCACTAGATCGGTGTTGGAAGTAGTTTCCCCTATATTTACTAGCTTGTCTTTCACCTCTTTAATGTGACCCAAAATGAACTAACAGATTCATTTCCATATGTAATGCCTAGCAATTTAGTTTTTGGGAACAAAATGTGATTTGTGTTGCCAGTTTCATACAATGCTTTAAGAGTTGTCCATGTAGTAATAGAAGTTATAGCATCTCTAATATGTGAAATTATGCTATCTTCTTGACATGCACAACAATACCTTTACCTTGTTTTCACGCTTCTCCCAATATTGGATCTATGTTTTTGTTGCACTGCGGTCGCATCGGAGTTTCAATTCAGTTCCCTTCACAATCTTCCAGACACCATAGCCTTCCATGAGCGTCCGCATCTTGAATTTCTAGTTAATGAAATTGAGCCATCTAGCTTGTTGGCCTCGTTGAGGTATGTCTCTGCCAGAGGATTCACCATCTCATAAGTTAGTCTTTGCAGAGTGAATCACCAAAGATATGAAGCTTTTGTGAATTTTCTCTTGTGTTGAGCAATCCAGCCAGCTTTGCCCAGCCGGATCCCAGGTCCAAATCTACCTCACATTTCTTGGCTTAATCAATACGTACGCACCTTAATATACAAAATATCCTCCTTTTTTAAATTTTAATATCCCACATTAAGTTTAAATTTCACACATGCATCCACTTTTAATAATAAAAAACTCCACCTTTATGATTTTCAAAGGTAATCATAAGAAAAAACTTCATTTTAATAAAAACAAAGTATACCTCACTTTAATAATAAAAGACTCACTTTAATAAAAGAGTCCTTCCTTTAACTTCAGCATGCAAAGCTTCACACATGCAATCAAATAGCATGCAGTCTCTCTCACGCATGCAAAGCTTCACACACATGCAATCAAACTCCACGCATGCACCTGATCTCAAAAACTCACGCATGCATTCATGCATGCAAACCCCGCACGCACCAGCCTCACGCATTCAAAACCTTCACGCTTGCTCCCAAGCTCAGGCACTAGCCTCACGCATTAAAAACCTTCAAGCTTGCTCTCAAGCTTATGCTGCACACTTCAATATTTGCTGTCAAACTCCACGCTCCTCCTCGAAATGATATGCAGCCAGCTCATGCAAGTGCTTTCACACTTCACTGGCTTGTCGGGAGTCCGCACCTCTCAAGATCTGATACCAAGATAAAATATACGAACCAAAACACAAGGTGAGGCTATGCTCACTTATGTATTATTCAATGAAGATGGATTACATCCTTATATAGGAAAAGACTCGACCGAGTCGGTTACATGCAAACCAAAGACAACTAGACTCTTAACTAAGAACTGACTCTTAACATGCCTACAACTGACTCTCACAATTGAAGCTTATAACCGGTGCTTATAACTGGCACTTACTCCATTATTTCCAAGTAATATGTATCACTTTGCTAAACTTTCATTATGAAGGAAACCGATGCCATATTATGGTTTGATTGAATTTACTTAAATGAAACCCTTTGTGAATATGTATCACTTTGGTAAACTTTCATTACGAAGGAAACCGATGCCATATTATGGTTTGATTGAATATATTGTCAAAGTACATATAAAAGTGTGCCTCCCCTTTGATAATTTTTGTTAAAATATGATAATTAGATTCTTTTTCAAAATTGTTGCATGCAGCTAATTAATATTTTTTTGTTATTGTTCGACCTGTTAAGATCAATTACTATTTATAGTTTTTACTTAAATTAATTTGTTTTTGTTATTTAGAGATTATAAATGTTGTCCAAGGTCAATTAATATATTTATTTTGTTGTTATTCATATTAGTTACCATTATTACTAAAAGTAAACATTATAAATAATCTGTAATAATTTCCTTCGAGAGAAGTGAGAAAGGCTAGAGCTAGGGTTTACCAGCACGAGCAAATGTGAACTTTGTACCAGTTTCAATGGTGGTGGTTGGAGGAGGGAGCACTTCTCCCTCCTACAACAAGGAATTCATTAGAAGAAACTATCATGCAACAAGTCGCAACTCTTCACAATAAGGAAAAGGAAAATCCATGGAAAAAGTAGACAGAGAAAGAGGGGTAGTAACTGAGAACACCAAGGAGAATGGATCCAACATGGAGAATCAAAAAAGGACAAAAGGAACCCCATCGGCCTAGGGAGATGCATCTCGAAGGCGACAAAAATACTGAAATATGAAATCACCACTAGAAAAATAGGAAACTACATTTAGTACATGTGATATCATGCTATCATTGGAAAATTTATGGACATCTCGCCAATAGATAAATCCATGGAATGGTGGATAGAAACATGTTGCAAACAAAAAGGAGATATCAATCTTAAATTTGGTTCTAAGGGGTTTTTTACAACAATTTTCACAAGAATAGCAGATAAATATAGTGTTTTTGAAAATGGGGCATACTTTTTCAACTTTGCGGGATATACCTTCGATTTTGGTCTAAAAATTCATCCATGAGAAAGAATATTTTGTATTTTCCCTTGTTTGAATCATATTATACTCCTTTCCACAGGAGTTATGGGATGAGGAAATTTGTGAGGATATTGAAAATACCCTGGGATCCTTTGTCAAAATCTCCAAGGTAACCAAAAAGGGGCACTATACCTCCTATGCTAGAGTATGTTATTATTTGAATGTCTTCCAAGTTGATACAAACCCCCTACCCCAGTGGGGACCGCGACCTCCTGGTCACTGAATTGTCCTCTAACTCCAAGCTGGAATAGCTCTTCGGGTCCTCACTGGAAACCCCTGAAAATCAGATCCACAAGTCCAAATCTAAACTCATCTCGCTTTTACAAATGCCTAGCGTGAGCTCTAACTCCACACAACCAAGGGCTGTGACCACACCCTTATCGTACAAGGTGTTTCACATTTCGTGGTTCGAGACTTCTCGAGGGAGAAACTCTCAAATCTTCAATCCCCGAATGCCAAAATAGAGCTTAATGGTGATTAGCCCCTACTCAAATCTTGGTCCAAGTGACCCTCCGCCATGACCCCATGCTTAAAACAAAAAGCGCTTTCAGTTATCGAGGTTTCTGCTACCAAACGTTTAGTCCTCCTGCTACCCGGATCCCCAAATCTCGATTAGGGACCTAGCTAAGAACTATCCCCCTTCCTTATGTTCACAATGTGACCTCCAACTAGGGCTCAAGTCCTAGCGCCCATCCCTTTTGGGTTTCACGGATCGTAGATCCACGAACAACATTGTCTCCACTCCAAACTCTCGGTACCAAAAATCGAAGATCTAGATCAATGGTCTAGATCCATCACAAATGAATGGCTCAGATAGAATCCCAGCCTTCTCCTTCTCTAGATTTCTATAGAGTCTTCACCTCCCAAATCCCAGCGTTCAAAACCCCAGTGGCCTCTAGATCTCTACCACGCGTCCTCCGATGGATGGTCTGGATGGTTTCGCAGATCCTCCCTTCGTGAATCCTTGGCCTTGCTTCTTGCAAGTTCCACGGTGCTCAATCCCCGATCAACCAGATCTATTGACACCTGTTCTCTGTGATGGATGACTCCAATCGCTTCAGGAATTTAAGTCTTGGTGAGTCCACTCCTCTTCTTGCGCAAAGATTTAAACTTCACTCACCTTCCTCCAGATCCAACGAAAATCAGTCTCTACATCTGAAATCTGACGGACTAGACCCATCTTAAACCAACGGTTAAGATCTGATCGTGATTCCTCCTTTCGTGATTCTGGGCATGAGTGTTGAATAGCTCTCCCTGGTACTTTCCCTGTGAAGAAATGTCAAAGAGGTCTATAAGAGAACGAACACTAAGGATCATGTTATTCCTGCATATCCTATTGTTGTCGGCCCTCTACACGAGATTTGATGGTCGTCGAGATTTCACAAAACGCAAATTCGAAGGAACTTTGCCCTTGTTCCTCCAAATGTTGAATGTTGAAACCCTCCTTTGGGCACAAATCATTGAGGTTTGCGTTGCTTCTATAGATCTGACAGTTGTCGGTAGGTCTCACTTCCTCTTGGAATGTCTCCATCATCCATTCAATCTCCTACCTAGAAAACTTTCTAAGTGCTAAGGACTTGATCTTCACTCCTTTTTCAACTGGATCTCTGTGCGTGAAAGCACTCTCCCTCTTGAGCATTCCATTCTCTCAGACTTAGATGATTTCTAAGTGTCGAAAAGCCTCATCTTTTAACTCCTCTTTGTTGAAGCTCTGTGTACAAACACACTATCCTTCCTGAGCTTTTTCCTCTTGAAGATCCTAACTCCTACATAGGCCTTGCGTTCAAGGATCTCGAATAACTCAGATTCATAGGGATTTTCTTGAAAATAAAATACCTCATGCCCACCTGGCGATATCCTAATTCTGTTTACTTCTTGCACCAAAATATTCAAGTTCCCTTTGTTCTCTCTCTCTGAACTTTTCCCTCTGAGTTGTTATGAGACTCTGTTAACGCACACCTTGCGCCCGCGAATGCACATCTTGCATACACGATTCAAGAGAGAACTGATTGGAACTGATCCACTTTCATTACAGATTCATATGATTTTCTTCTCGAACTCTCCTACGGGAACAAGAATGAAACAAGCACATCATACAGAATGAAATATTCATACAATCACATGTAGATGAACACAGTCCAGTTTTGGGACAATTTTCGCCTTTGCTCCATTCATTCATCAAAACGAAAACTATAATATGTTCATATAATCTATACTGCTCTAGTTCTATGGTATACATTCTACCTCTCTATCCATCCTTATCTATTAAAATGCAATTGAAAATCTATCTAAGGACCGACTCCCTGAGCTCTCTCGTCCTTTCCTCAAATCTACTAAATTCAGAATTCAAACTATCACCTAACTAGTGTTGTTATAATAACTACTAGTTATTGTAGGATAGAGTCTACACTCCATATCCTCAATATCTTACAGTCCTGAAGAATTTACAAACAAGTTACAATTTAAAATGTCGTTTCAAAAATATCCCAACAACCAATTTAATTTCGGATTAAATGCTTGATTTGATCTCTGCATTACTGAGATGTCATTCTTCTCTCCTCCATGTGTGCGCTGATGGTTGTGAAGGCGATGCTCCTGCATCATACTCCTCTGGTTGAAATCTTTCATGGACTCATGTCCATGAGCTCCTGTACCGTCTTTCCATGCTTCAAAATATCAGGTTATGTGACCCAACTTGCATCTTCCATTGGATGATCTTTCCACTTCACTAAGTACTCAGGATATGTTTTCCTCCTAGTTTTCTTTCCATCTCTTTGCTCAATAATTTTCTCCATTTGGGGTTTTTCTACTGTGGACAATTGCTCCTCCCACTGAATATCTTTATGATCATATGCCTCTCCTTATTCATCCCTCTGGTAAGGATATAGTTCTGCAACATTGAATATCAACGATATCCCAACGTTGTCTGGCAACTCAATCTCATGAGCATTGGTTGTGAATTTTCTGAGAATTTTGCATGGTCCTATCTTTTTCATATTCAATTTATTGTACATTCCCCTTGGGAATATCTCTTTTATCAGATGAGCTAAAACTTCATCCCCAACTTCAAATTGAATTTCTCTTCTCCTCTGGTCAACTTTGCTCTTGTATTTCTCATTGTTGTCCTGTAGTTGCTCTTTGACTTTGTCATGGATTTTCTGCATCTCTGCTGTGAACTCTTCTACTCCAGCACTTATAAACTCATGTTGACTCAATTTACTCAATTCTGTGATCCCTCTTAGTTGTATGCCATACACAATCTCAAATAGACTTTTTCCTATGCTCCTGTTCACTGAATTGTTGAACGCAAACTCTGCTTGTGCCAGAATCTGATCGCATTGTCGACCTTGCTCAGTGACTAAACTTCTCAACAAGTTTCCCAGACTCCTGTTTACTACTTCATTCTGTCTATCTGTCTGAGGGTGATATGCTGAACTAAAAGATAAGTTTGTCCCTAGTCTTTTCCATAGAGTCCTCCAAAAATGTCCTACAAATTTGGTGTCCCTGTCTGAAACTATGCTCCTCGGAAATCCATGTAGTCTTACTACTTCTCTAAAAAACAAATTGGTGATGTGTGTAGCATCGCTTGTGTTCTACCATGGTATGAAATGTTCCATTTTTGAGAATCTTTCCAGCACAAAAAATATGGAATCGCTCCCTTTCTGAGTTCTAGGCAATCCCAAAACAAAATCCATGTTGATTGTGTCCCATGGCCTCTCTGGAATTGGAAATGGTTGATACAAACCGGTGTTTTGTTGTCTCCCTTTTGCATACTGACAAATTATGCATTTGTTCATGAACTTCTTCACTTCTTCCCTCATGCTCGGCCAATAGTACGATTTTCTCAACTGTGCAAATGTCTTATCGTGACCAAAATGTCCAGCTAAACCTCCACTGTATTTTTCTTTCAGTAGGTTATCTCTCATTGAGCACTTCAGAATACACAATTGGCTCCCCTTGAATAGTAATACATCCTCAATTAAATATTTAGTCCATGGGCTTCTATCTCCCAATAAAGGATTCTTGCATGCCTCATAAGCTTCTTTGAAATCTGCATCTTCTTTGTACATCTCCTTGAGGTGTTCGAACCCCAATGTCTCCACCTAGAATTCTTGTACAATCAAACTCCTTCTACTCAAAGCATCTGCAACTTTGTTAGCAGTTCCAGCAATGTGTTTAATAACAAAAGTAAAATTTTGCATGCTTCTGATTCAACTTTTCTTGCCTAGTAATAAATTGCAAAGCATGATTATCACTATACAAGACAAATTCTTTAGGAACTAGATAATGCCTCCATTTTTTCAAATCTTGAATCACCGCATAAAATTCATTTTCATACGTAGAATACTTTTACTTGGTGTAATTTTGTTTCTCACTGAAATAAGCAATTGGCCTATCATCTTGACTCAATATTGCTCCAAAGAAAATCTGCTTGTGTCGCATTTCACCTGAAATGTTTTCCCAAAATCTGGTAAGACCAGAATTGGCTGCTCCGTGATCTTTTCCTTCAACACTTTGAAACTTATTTCAGCTTCCTCTATCCAACTAAAGGACTTATGTTTTTTCTTCACAGTGTCTAACATGGGTGCACATATGCCACTGAAATTTCTGATAATTTTCCTATAAAAACTCGCTAACCCATGAAAACTTTGTACCTCAAATATGTTGCTTGGCGACGGACATTCTCTAATCCCTTTCACTTTTTCTGGGTCCATATTCAATTCATTTGAAGAGATTACGAAACCCAAGTCTATGATCACCTTGCAAACTTTGTCTTTTGACTTGCAAGAAGTTATGAATAGGCTTGTTCATTGAACTGGTTCCTCTGGTTCCTTTTCTGGTTTGAAAAGAAATTTCTTCATCATGAGGTTTCTTCCTCCTTCTATGGTTTCTGCTTCGAAATGTTTCTCTTCTTCGGCAATGTGTGCTTCTCCACCTTCTCTTTTTCTGTCAGGACATTCCCACGATTTATGTCCCTCTTTTCCACAGGTGTAGCATTTAACTATGCCACCTTTGTCTCTTCCTCTTCCTCTTCCCCTGGAAAAAAAACTTCGCCCACCATATTGTCCCTCTTTAGATCTTCCGCCCTTCCCTTGGTGATTATGTTGCTTATCATCTTTCGGCTTTGACTTCTGGAACTTCTCCCTGCTGGTTCATTTTCCTCAGATTGAATTTCCTCCTCTGCTTCATTGGCTTTGCCTCCTAGCTATTTTTTCTTTCGCCTTCAAGGATGCTTGATAAGTATCCTCGACCGTACTGATAGACGTCATGTTGATCTCTTCTTGGATTTAATATCTCATCTCATTGATATATATAGTTGTCTTTTCATCTTCATTCTCTTTCTATACATTCCTGATGTTCAGTCTGTAAAATTATTCAGTTTACTCCTTCACTGATAACCCTCTTTGTTTCAGGTTCTACAATCTTCTGTAAAGATTTATCTAGTAATCCTTTGGGATAAATTTGGATTTTAGCTTAGCTACCATCCTATCCCAACTTTTAATTTTTTTTCTTACCATTTCTCCTGTGTTTGGCTTGCAGTTCATCCCACCATAACATTGCATGGCCTTTCAGTCTTGTCACTACATGCTTTACCATTTTGTCCTCTTTGATATCTTCATAATCGAAGTAATTTTCCATAGCCCGTATCCAATCGAGCAATTCTTCCACTTCTAGATTGCCTTCGTAAATTGGTACCTCTATCCTTACTCTAGCTCCAATATTTGAAACAACTTTTATCAAGCGGTCTTGTGCAGCATCCTCTGCCACATTTTCTTCAGCTATTGCATGTTCTTCTCTCTTGGCTTCACTGACATCACCAACATCTGGTGCTCTTCTTTGTGTTGTCTCCATGGCATCCAATCTCATTCTGAGTCACCTCATTTCTTCTTCCATCTCTGCATTCGCTCTGCATCTCCTTAGCGGCATGACTTCACTACGTCTCCTACAACCAGAAGTTTAAAACTTCTTTGACACCACAAATGGCACCAACCCTCCTCCTTTACCTGTGTTTGTTGTCTGCAAACAAACTCAATCTTAGCTCTGATACCACCTGATGCAAACCCCTACCCCAATGGGGTTCACAACCTCTCGATCACTAGATCATCCTCTAACTCCGAGTTGGAACAACTCTTTGGGTCCTCACTGGAAACCTCTGAAAATCAGATCCACATGTCCAAATACGAACTCAGTTGGCTTTTACAAATTCCTAGCGTGAGCTCTAACTCCACACGACCAAGGGCCATGACCATACCCTTATCCTACAAGGTGTTTCACGTTTCTTGGTTCGGGACTTCTCGAGGGAGCAACTCTCAACTCTTCAATCCCCGAATGTTGAAATAGATCTTAATGGTGATTAGCCCCTGCTCAAATCTCAGTCCAAGAGACCCTTCGTCGTGACACCGCGCTTAAAGTAAAAATCACTTTCGGTTATCGGGGTTCCCGTTGTCAAGCATCCCATCCTCCTACTACCCAGATCCCTGAATCTCGATTAGGGCCCTAGCTAAGCGCTAGCCCCCTTTTTTTTGTTCACAATGTGACCTCCGACTAGGGCTCAATTCCTGGCCCATGTCCCTTTCAAGTTTTGTGGATCGTAGATCCACGAACAACACTGCCTCCACTCCAAACTCTCGGTACCGAAACCCGAAGATCTAGATCAATGGTCTAGATCCGTCACAAATGAATGGCTCGGATAGAATCCCAACCTTCTCCTTCNTCGATTAGGGCCCTAGCTAAGCGCTAGCCCCCTTTTTTTTGTTCACAATGTGACCTCCGACTAGGGCTCAATTCCTGGCCCATGTCCCTTTCAAGTTTTGTGGATCGTAGATCCACGAACAACACTGCCTCCACTCCAAACTCCCGGTACCGAAACCCGAAGATCTAGATCAATGGTCTAGATCCGTCACAAATGAATGGCTCAGATAGAATCCCAACCTTCTCCTTCTCGGGATTTCTGCGGAGTCTTCACCTCCCAACTCCCGGCATTCAAAACCCTGGTGGCCTCCAGATATTTACCACACGTTCTCCGATCAACAGTCTGGATGGTTTCGCAGATCCTCCCTTCGCAAATATTTGGCCTTGCTTCTTGCAAGTTCCCCGGTGCTCAATCCCCGATCAACCAGATCTATTGACACATGTTCTCTACGATGGACGACTCCAATTGCTTCAGGACTTTGAGACTTGGTGAGTCCACTCCTCCTCTTGTGAGAAGATTTAAACTTCATGCACCTTCCTCCAGATCTGATAGAAATCGGTCGCTACGTCCGAAATCTGATGGTCCAGACCCATCCTAAACCGACGGCCAGAATCTGATCGTGATTCCTCCTTTCGCGATTCTGGGCATGAGTGTTGAATAGCTCTCCCTGGTACTTTCCCGGTGACAAAATTATGAAGAGGTCTGTCCAGGCACGAACACTAAGGATCATGTTATTCCCGTAGATTGTGCGGTTGTCGGCCCTATGTACGAGATCTGACTATCGTCGAGATTTCACAATACACGATTTCGAAGGAACTTTGCCCTTGTTCCTCCAAACGTCAAATGTCGAAACCCTCCTTTGGGCATGAAGCTTTGAGGTTCGCGTTGCTTCTACAGATCTGATGGTTTTTGATAGGTTGTACCTCCTCTCAGAATGTCTCCGTCATCCGTTCAATCTCCTACCTAGAAAACTTTCTAAGTGCCAAGGACTTGATCTTCAGTCCTTTTTCAACTGGATCTCTGTGCGCAAAATCACTCTCCCTCCTGAGCTTTCCCTTCTCTCAGACTTAGATGATTTCTAAGTGCCGAAAATCCTCAGCTTTCAACTCCTCTCTGTTGAAGGTCTGTGTAAAAAAACACTATCCTTCATGAGCTTCTTCCTCTTGAAGATCCTAACTCCTATGCACGGCTTGCATTCAAGGATCTCAAATAACTCAGATTCATAGGGATTTTCTTGAAAAGAAAATACCTCACACCCACCTGGTGATCTCTTGATTCTATGTACTTCTTGCACCAAAATCTTCAAGTTCCCTCTGTTCTCTCTCTCTGAACTTTTCCCTCTGAGTCGTTCTGAGACTCCGTTAATGCACACCTTGCATCCGCAAATACACGCCTTACATACACGATTCAGAAGAGAATTGATTGGAACTGATCCACTTTCATTACAGATTCATATGATCATCTTCGCGAACTCTCCTACAGGAATGAGAATGAAACAAGCACATCATACAGAACAAAATATTCATACAATCACATGTAGATGAACATAGTCCAGTTTCGGGACAATTTTCGCCTTTGTTCCATTCATTCATCAAAATGAAAATTACAATATGTTCATCTAATCTATCCTACTCTGGTTCTACTATATACATTCTACCTCTCTATCCATCATTTTCTATTACAATGCAATTGAAAATCTATCTAAGGACCAACTCCCTGAGCTCTCTCGTCCTTTCCTCAAATCTATTAAATTCATAATACAAACTATCACCTAACTAGTGTTTCTATAATAACAACAAGTTATTGTAGGATAGAGTCTACACTCCATATCCTTGATTTCTTACAGTCCTGAAGACTTTACAAACAAGTTACAATTTAAAATGTCGTTTCAAAAATATCCCAACAACCAATTTAATTTCTGAGAAAATGTTTGATTTGATCTCTACATTGTTGAGATGTCATTCTTCTCTCCTCCATGTGTGCGCTGATGGTTGTGAAGGCAATGCTCCTACATCACAAGTTCTCCCAAAATCCATATGCTTGAGCTACCAGGATACAAAATGGATCCAGACCATAGACTATGAACATATCCCATTTAGATGAAGAAAATGTCATGGACATTGACATTTATTTAGAGACTTCCCTTTGAATTGGCAGCCAACTCCTTCAAGAAACAACCCAACAAATGATGTTGAAGTTTTTGAAACAATAATGACAAGAAGACACAATTCTAGGAAACCGATATCGCCTGTGGCCCAAAAGAACATCCAAAGAAGCAACAAGTTCGAAGCCCTCCATCCAACAATTGAAGAATCCTAGAAAGAAAAAACACAAGCCACAACAGAACAACCAATCAAAACCATATATCAAAGAAAGGAGGGAGATAAGGAAGAACAAATAAAATGGAGAAAAATAATGGGGAAATTTGGCAAAGGAGAAAAAGATCAAGACATAGAAATGAAAAATGAAGGTAATGAAAAAGGAGAATTGGAGGATGGAGAGGAAATGGAGCTAGCTAAGCTAGATATTGAATCCCTCGCATCTCCCTCGAGGCAAAGGACCCAAGCTCCATCCTGAAACATTAGATTTAGCTAGTCAAAGAGGCACTGGTCAAAATAAAATAGACACAAAGCCCACCAAAAAGGTAATCCCTCCTCCTCTTATGCTCTATGGGTAAAAACCAATGCCTCCAAATATGTTGCCAAGCTTTCCAAAGGAGAAAAAAAATGAAGAAGGTGAAGTAATAAATACTTGCTTGAAGATTTAGGAGAAATGTTAGTCAATTCAGGAAGGATAATATTGATGACAGACAAGTTTTCCCTCTACCCCACTATTCCACATGAAGATACTCTCCTGGAATATAAGAGGTCTCAACGGTAATATTAAACACCATATGATGAAGAGTGATCCTTCTTCAAGAAGCCAAAGGAGCAACGACAAAATTGATTATTCTTTGGAATCCCTATGAGATTACCATGACATCCTACTTCTCTACCCATAGAACCTTATCTTCCCACTTCTAGCTCATTGATACAAAAACCTATACAGTGTTAACCAATTTTTACGGTCCCCATTCTTAGAGGGATTATTTTCCTCAGCTCCACTCAGGCTCTAAAAACCATCATAGATGATAAGCATTGGATTACAAGCGGTGATTTTATCATCATAACCTCCCTCAATGAAAACAATGGGCCATTCATCGTCTCGATCAAGCCTCAATGAATCTTATAGACTTAATATGTCTTCTCAACTTAGTAGATATTCCTTCCTATAATGGAATCCACACTTGGAAAAACAGTTGCAAAGGAAAAAACCATATTGCCTCCATGCTTGAAAAAAAATTGGTTTCTTATTCTCTTCCCCTAGATAGTCTTCATTTGTGCTCATGAACCCTTCCTTTCTCTAGTTCAGACCATAGACCCATTAAGCTAAAGATTATTCTCTCTGACAACCCCAAGCTCTGACCCTTCTACTTTGAATACTTCTAGATGGATCACCCCTCTTTCATGGATAATATCGAGACCTAGTGGTAGGAAACTCAACACATACAAGGCATTCTAATGTATTTCTTTCAAAAGCGACTTATACATCTCAAACTGAGGATCAAAAAATGGAACAAAGAAATTTTTGGAGACATTTTCAAAGAGAATAGAAACCTGGAGAAAAAAATGGAACAAATTCAACAATCTATAATCATTGATGGACACACTGCATAACTTTCCAAAGAAGAAATAGATCTTCAAACTCAGATAGACACTAGGGACAAGTAGGAAGCAGGAAGAACTCCTTCAGAGATAGAAATCTAGAGTACAATTGCTTAAGTAGGGACACAAAAATTCAAAATTCTTCCATACATCAACCATTCACATGAGACATCAAAATAGGATTCCGTCACTAAAAGATAGTCGTGGAAATCAACTAAAGGACCATGCAGAGATTGAGTAGGATTTGGTTCACTCTTTCAAAAATTTTCTCTCGGAACTGCAACAAGATAGAACATAAGTGATTCTTAACGTCACCAACAACATCCCAAAACTGGTATCTCAAGAGAAAAACGATGCCCTTCTGAGGCCGATTACCATGGACGATATGGAACAAGTAGTCATGGGCATTCCTAAAGTTAATTATCCAATACCAAATGGCTTTACGAAAAAATTCTTCCAATCCTATTGGAAAATCATCAAACAAGATGTGTGGAACTTGGATAAAGACTCTTAAAGATTTTCCAATTTTACACCAACCCTTAATGCCACTTTTCTTTCTCTCATCCCCAAAGAGGAAAAGGTGGAAGATCCCAGTAAATTCATACCAATTGCATTATGCAATGTGGTTTATAAGGTAATCTCCAAATTTATTGCGAAATGACTCAAACCCATCCTCCCGAAACTTATCACTCCTAAACAAATTGGTTATGTGAAAGGTAATCAAATTTTATATGATATCATTTTATCTCACTAAATGGTACATTCATCAAATACCCAGGCATGCTCATTAAATTAGACATTTCCAAGCCCTTCGATAAATTAAGTTGGCAGTACATCAATCACACCTTGATAGACTTTGGATTCTCCCCCACTTAGGTACGTTGGATTTGTCACTCACCTCCTCTTCTTTCTTCTTGATTCTCATTAATGGCTCACCGTCCTATACTTTTGCACCTCCTATGACATTTGTCAAGGGTATCCGTTATCTCCCTTCCTTTTCATTTTAATGGTGGAAGGCTTAGGAAGAACCCTTAAATCTATTGTAACCATCAACAAGATCAAAAGGATGAGACCTCTCGGGGAAGATATGCCATTATCTCACCGACAGTTTTTCAATAATACAATGTTGATGGGTGTTCCTACCGTCTGGGAGACGCAAGACATCAAACAAGTGTTCTCAGATTTCATGGAGGCCGTTGGAACAACAATCAATCAAGGTAAGTCCCAAATTGTTTTCTTCAATACTCATATTGCTATACAAAATAACATCTCAATAATTTGGGGTTATCAACGAAGCTCTCTACCTTCAAAATACCTTGGGGCACCGGGAGGATCTTCTGGTAAGAATGGAAGAAAAAAAACTAGCTAATTGGACCTATTTCTCCTTATTCCTTCTAAGATGTCTCATCCTACTCAAATCAATCATGCAAGTTATGCCTCTCTACCTCTTCTTAGTGCTAGCAGCCCCCAAATTTATCCTTAAAGTGGTAAGGAATCTTCAACGATATTTCCTATGGGGAGGAGCCAAAAATATAAAGAAGTGGGATTTAGTCAGTTAGGAAAAAGCATGCCAACCCAAAAGGGCAAGAAGTCTGGGGCTGAGAGAACTTTCAGCTCTGTTTTAGGGGATAAAACCTGGTGGAGAGGGATCCAAATCAAAGAAGAATTGTGGGGAGAATATGGAATAATCAGAAAACAAAGAAGGCTTGATAGTAGCTGGGATCTATAGGAAAACGAATTTAGGCTCGGACTACGCCAACTTAGCAAGGAATGACTGTTCTCACCTGAATGGGGTGACAGAGGTAGGAGTTATGCCAGCCACTTGGCTGAACTCACATGTCATGAACCCATGGTCTTCAAGGAACCATGTGGGGGATATCAACCATCGTTCCTCACATGTGAGTTATGATGTATCAAACTCCCATTAATCATTTTGATTTTGGATTTATTAAAAATAAAAGAAGATAAAAACAACAATTCAGATTCAAATATCTATATACTTGAAAATGTAGAATTGAAATAGATTTACTGTGATGCTCTCTACATGGATGATGGGAAAACATAATCATGAATAATGAATTATCTCAATTTTTTTTCTACTAATTAAGTTCATAGTTATTGTCAATGTGTATAATTAATGATCTTTTAATCTAAAAAATTAATTTGAGGATCTTTTAATATAAAAACATAATTTGATGGCTAGCAATAAAAGATGCTTAGTCGTCCTCTTAAATTAATGAATAAGATTCATTGTTAATAATTTCCTTGCATTTATGAATGCATCAGTTAATATGTTTACTTTTTCACATTTACCTAATCATATTAAGAAATTACTGTAAGGCCATATAATTATCACATTTAGATGATTAACAAGAATTAATTTCTGTAGAAATTTTTATTGTCAAGTTAACATCATAATTAAACCACAGATTGATTGAAGTGTTGAAATGTGAACAGCCTCATTCCAAGTTTGAAATGTGAATGACATTCTTGTTTTATGGAGTGGGGTTTTAATCGGCATTCACCAGCTGACTTTGCGGCTGTGCTAGTAATTACTGTTGGAAACGGTGACAACAAAACTCATCCGTGAATAGGATTCTAGATCCTATAAACCAGGATTGGTTGTAACCAATGCACCTAAGTTAAACTATGGATGAGATTACATTTATTAGTCAGTTTCTAATATACATTGCTATAAATTTGTATGCCCGTAGAGGCTGTGGGAGTCAGAGTATGTCTGAGAGGAGTGAGACCTGTCTGTAATCTCCATTAGCTGAATAATAAGATAATCGATACCTGCGCTTGGTGGAYGTAGCCCAACATTTGGGTGAACCACGTAAATTGTTGTTGCTGTGTTCTTTGTTTACATGTATTGATTGTCTTATGGTAATTGTTGTTTCCGCACTGGCAATTACAAAAAGTGGTATCAGAGCGAGGAGTTGAGGAGGACGCAGACTCGAAGAAGCCAAGGCCGCATTAAAATCACTGTTGAATTTCTCGTTTTCTGGCATCAGCGCTTGGCAAAGACTTGCACAGGGGCGCTGGCGCTGGAAAATAGGCTAAGCGGGCGCGTCGGCGCTGGAGACCAAGCATACGGGCGCGCCGGCGCTGGAGACAAGGTATACAGGAGCGTTGATTAATGAAAATTCGGGTTTTGTGAGAGGGAGCGCCGGAAGGGAGCGAGCGCTCACCTACCCAACCAAAGGGAGCGCCAGCCCACTCGTAGACTTACAAAATTTTGGCTGTTTTGGTGAAGCGCCCCACTTTACACTCCCAAGGAGTGCTGAAGAAATTAAGGAGCGCTCCCCCCTTTATAAAACATTCATATGAAATTTGTTTTTTAAAAATTAAAAGGTAGATGCGTATGAAGTTCTTCCATTTACTTTTTTGGAAAGATTCGTATGAATTTTTTTTTTTAAAGTAATACTTTTACATTTGGGAGTATTAAAAGTCTTTATTATATTTTAGAATAAAATATAATATGGAGGATGAAGGGTGGAAGAATTAAGGTGGAGGAATAAGGTGAATTTTTTTTATTATTTTTTTTTTTAAGGTGAATGTAATTTCTTTTGAAAATTACACCAGATTATTTCTTCACATTTTTTAAAGGGGCTTTGGATATTACAAACAGTGGTGTTTGTTTCCTTTTATGTTTCCTCTAATGAAAAATATGCAGAGTGCTAAGTTCGAAATTGAAAAATTTAATGGCAAGAATAATTTCGAGATCTGGAAGGTTAAGATGCACGATCTACTCGTGCAACAAGGCGTGGTGAA
>SNQJ01S0008841.1:130130-156360 GCA_010110895.2 Picea sitchensis | reverse complement strand
TTCAAAGCACACATGTTGAGGGTGAAAATGTTCAATTTTTTAAAGATTTGAAGATTACCATGGATAAATATGTGCTGCATTCATATTTTTATGCTATGGATATGGATGAAGTGGATATTGTTTTGGGATATCCTTGGATAGAATCAGTGGGTACCATTAATATTAATGTGCAAAATAAGTTTTTAAAGTTGTGGTATAGGAAAAAGAAAATCACATTTCAGGATGTGTCTCTTAGTAAGAAAGATGGACCCATGGAGGCTAGCAAAGAATTTATTGTCCAGTCTGAAGTTGAATCAGAGGCAGAGTCTACAGAAGAAGATGAAGCAAAACTACAAGAAGGACATAATCAGGAAGCTAAGGAGGTCATTGACTCAAATGCACAAAGTGTTGTAGATTTGTATAAAAAAGAACAAATTCCTACAATTGTTGTATATCGCCATCCACATCATATAGAGATGCAAAAGTCATCAAGGCAAGGGCATGTGCATGAACACATTTATGCACCAGTAGGGCACCAGACAGGAAACCGATCAAGAGGTGCATGGAGGACTACCATCACTACGAGAAGAGCTCAAGCTACAGAAAAAATCCCATGGAAACCCCGACATGATGCAGAGAAAGATAAGGGTGGAAAGGTAGCAGATAGACATCATGTTCAACTTCCATTGGGATGGATGGATGGTCGTACTTGGTACCAATTGGCTACATTGCTTAGTCGATCATATTGTATGGTTTCTTCTCATGTTTCAAGGACGAAACATGTGAAGGGGGATGGAATGTAGTATACCTAGGGAGGTACCCAATGGGAGTGTAGTTATGTGTTATTAGTGGAAGTCAATTAATATATGAGAATGTGGTCATTTAATGTAAGGTGGACTAGGTCCACTATATTAATAAAGGCCCACTATGGTAGTTGGATGTAATAAATGTGAGAGGGCTCTCTCGAAGGTTCCTAGGAGATAGGGAGAGCTATATAAAGAAGTATAGGCAATGTAATGAAACATAGTGAAGAATATTGTGATTGTACAAACAATGATTTCTTGAGGAGTTTTATCCTTCCATAAGGATTAATATATGGTGTTACCCTACCTCAAGGGTTTTCTCTATTTCTTGTGTTCATGTTATGGTGAATGGTTTATGGTTTATTCTTGGTATTATTGAAGTATATCTGCAGATCTAGTATAGGTACTTAACACCTTGGCATTTCCTACGAGAGATAAGGAAAAACGTTTCATTCATACATATTCATACTAATCATAGTAGTGGAGAGAACCCACAAAGGTGTCCAAATGTTGTTGGACTAAGGTAGGGTCATCACCAGAGAAGGTGGGAATCCATTCTTTAAAACCCTTTGGGATTTTATGAGGTGATCCAAGGATTCTTGTGACATCCAATGGATTATATGCATTTTTTGCCCATGGTTCGTGGAACAGACTCACAATGGCAGGTGTGGTTGAGGGAGAGATGAAAAAAGGTGGACAGACACCATATGTGGGTGAAGACAGAGGACTAAGAGGCATGGGTAAAGGTTTAGGATGCTTAGGTCTAGATCTAGGATGTTTAGGTATAGGCAGAGGGATATGATTTTCCTCCCTTGGGTTATTTTCATGATGGAGTCGCCATATAGGCCTTTGAATAATCTCATCAAAAATGACAACAAAACTTACCTCAAATGGAGTCGCTAGGCAAGCTATGGGTAAAGGATTTTAGATCAAAACTTGCCAAAGTGTTGTTAGGGCTCGAAAGAGGATTCAAAATCCTCCCTGAAAACGATGCAAAAATGTTATCACACAATATGTAGATTTGGAAAATCCAAATTCAACCCATGGAAGTGTGACAACTGCAAGAGTACCTACCCAATGTCACCTTAAATAGACACTCCCCTTGCTTTAATGATGATAAGTCAACACAAAGGGGGAATCCCAATGCCCCTAGGGGGATTGAGATGAAAAGTGATGTGATGATGAGTGAAACGCCTATAGGTCAATCTTGGAGATGAATAATGTCTTGGAAAAGAGTCTTGTGAAGGAGGATAAGGTGGCCAAGTGTTTTGTACCTGTAAAATAATGTTATCCCTGCCCGAAACAAAACAAATGATCATAAAACCAAGCCTTGAATCAAAGGGAATCAATAAGATAAGATTGCTGCCCCAAATTGCAGAAGTATGGAAATATATAGATTGAAAAATAAAGAAGTTACTAGCTAGAACATTAACCATCCAAAACATCGAAGAATGATTGGGTAATCAAGCCCTAAACATGTAGATAATATCCCAATATTTAAACACAAGTTTTGATGGTAAATTAGGGATTCTAAATGATTTTATCAACAATATATTAGGGAAGCCTTGTGTCTGTAGAATTTTTTTTCTATGGAAGAAATTTCTAGCCACTGAAATTCACAAGGAAAACACTTAACGAGAATAATAATTAGTACTATTTACTTGCAATTTTCAGTGGTAGAAAGAGTGACAAAATATGATGAAAGAGAGTTTGCAACAACTGTAATGTCTATAGAAATTAGTTTATAACAAAAAAAGAATCACTTGGCTAAATAAGACGCCTTAGAGGCTCAAGCAAGCTTATAACATGAAGATCAACTTCCAACTTAGAAAATTGCAAAATCTCTATTTTTCACGTATACCAATGCAATGATTTTAGATATCCAATGAAAATTATACTAGCACATTATAAATTGGGTTATGGTGTCTCTTTTTTATAAGGGCTAGTTTTCTTACCTCCTTAGGGGTGTAAGCCTTTTTACTCCCTAGGGAAAACAAAACTAGCAAGGTAAATCTAGGAGGGTGTAAGCCTTTTTACTCCTCCTAGCAACCTTTGTCAAGTAGCTTATCCAATACAAATGTGATAAAATTAGTTGAGGGTGTATGCCTTTATACTCCTCCAAGGGTTTAGACAAGAAAAACCATGAAAAAATAAGAAACAACAACAATATGCAGAACATTCCTTACCAATTTCAAGAGATAGCAAGATAAACCCTTTTCTACCAAGTATATTCCACCACAGAGCAATAAAAAACATCAAAGAGAGATAGTGCACCACTTTTTCCACAATATACAAGTATTAGCATCCAAAATAGCATAAGAGAGAGAACGTGCGATCTGCACAAGAGGGGTGGAAATTTCAACCAAGAGATATGTAATTCTCAAGTGTGATATGTCTAAAATGAAAGTGGAAAGGTCTCTTTTTATACATGAAATTGTAAAACAAAATTGTTCACTTAAATTAGGGTAAAACACAAATTAGAGAGGTCGACCTCATAATTTTCCCCTTTACAAATTATAATTTAATTTTAAAAAAGAAGCAAGCCCTAAAAGATGATGTCATGCCCTCTAGGGGTGACATTTCAGCATAGTGAGCAAGTCAATCAACTATTTGAGGGAGATGTTGGGCCTTCCTCCATCAAAACATGCCAAGTTGTCATCAAATTATCCATCACTATCAAACCCTATCCTTCCAAGTGTGACATCATGCCCTAGAAGAGAAGGATAAGGCCTCCAAAGGAAAACATTGGGGTTGGAAAGCTAGCAAGTCACCTCATAGGGATACTCAAGTGCCTCCAAAGGCAACGTACCTCATCCAAGTTTCCCAAAGGATATAGGAGTTCATCATCCAACCTGTGGGATTCCTTCCCCAAGTGAAGGTCGAAGTGACCTTGCACCTCCATGATCAAGCTCTCACTTGTCAATAACTTGCAAAGAAAAGAAAGTACACCCTTTAAGGGTCCACAAGTCACAATATCATGCAAATTAATACATATATAATAAAAGAACCACTCGAACATGTGCATCAAATCCCCCCTTTTCAAAATAAACATATGCTCAAAGAACTTATAGAATTTACCAAATTTAGATATGGGAGGGGTGTCATAATGCCCCATTGGGCAAATCAATTCCTGAAGTAGGTGAGGTTTCCAAGGAGAAACCTCTCTAGTTCATGTAGTGAATGTGGTGTGGATGGGGTTATACTTATAGGTATGGGGTTTCATGGCATACAAGCGCTCGTATTGTCTCATTTATGCGTGCCTTTGTTGAGGGCTGGCCACATCTCTTTTCTCTTTTTGTTTTTAAGGCATATTTTTTCCAAACTCTTTATTAGCCATTTACGTTGCATGTGTCGCCAATTTGAAGACAATAAGGGGCACTGAAAAGGAAATTCATAGCCCACATATGCTCTACCTTGGTTTGCAAACATTTCCAAGTTGAAGTCAATAAGGGTCACTAAAAAGGAAATGCATAGCCCACAAACGCTCTATCTTGGAAAGTTTAAGAAATTGATTAATTATTTATTTATGGGTCCCTTACTTTTATTTTTTGAGAAACATTTCATTTTTCTCGGGATCCCAGGGTGAGACTTTATTGTATGATTTTATTTCTAGGGAACCTTCGATCCTGTCAGCGCCTTCTTCCCATGAAATGAGGTACATGCCCTTCTTGGGTCAATAATCTAGAAAACCTAAAAGGTTGGGAGACAAAAAGGAAGAAGTGATGGAAGGTGGAAAGTAGGAGCATGAATGGTATGATGACTCTTTAAAGAGACCCCTTGGTAGCAACCCTTTCCCTAAGGGTGGCCACTTACTAGGAAACCATGACACTCACCAAGGTGAAAAATGGAAAAAAGCATAATTTCCAAGAAAATGTTTTCAAAATCAAGAAAGGATTCTTTGCAACATGTTCAAATGCTTGAATTATTATAATGCCACTTACCACAATACCAGAATTGTTACCTCATGGAGAAATACATGTTTTCCTATGTGATCCAAGCTAGGTATGGTGGACACTGCCACCATCAATCAGATGGTGATGTGTGGTGAATGAAGGGCTCTGCGTGTTGGGATGCCTCTCGGTACTACATGTATACAACCTAAGGGCCTCGAGACATCATCTCCTTTGTTATTCCTAGAAATGGGTGATAACATGCCTTAGTAGTGTTGGAAAGGTTTCCTCCTTTTCTTTTCGATTATTCGTTTCTTTCCCTGCATTGATTTTCAAAAATGTTTGCAATATATATCTAGATTATTGATGCATGCATCTAAGTTTTTAAAAAAAATATTGAAATACATGTGTAAGATTGTATGTCACCTTCAACCATGACTACCCTTGCATTCTATAACCCTAATCTAAGAAATTTCATCCCACTTTAGCTTCAACACCTCCCTGACAATGGTGCCAAAAAGTGATGGGCCAAAGAACTACAACAATGTTATTGAACTCCTCAAATTAACTTTAAATGTTAACTGAGGGTTTGTGAAAAATTATGAGGTGTTATACACTATATGTGCAACCACAAGGTCTTAACTTACTAAGATGTATCCTATGAATCATACGCAACTAATTAAATCTAATCTACACTAACAAATAAAATGCTCAACTTTGATTGTTCATTCCCTTGACACTTCATCCTATTGAGTTCACAATATTCAATCTTAACTCCCTTGACAATATGCAAGGGTAGAGAGAGGTCTCAGATCACTGTACTCAGGTGCATAGTTTAGGTGAATGGATCAATGAAACTAAGATTCTAAGGCTACTACTAGATCACTCAATTGTTACAACCTTAGAAATTATATTAGAATCCATTAAACATACATCAAAGTACTGAACATCATAAAGTAAAAGGAGTAAAGGAAATACATGAAAGAAAAGGAATGTTGGAAATGAAAGTATAGAAATCAAAAGAGAACAAATAATAAGTAAAAGAATGTGAATGCAGAAGGAAAATTACAACCATTAAAAGAAAATAATACATCAGTGATGTAATCTATATGTAGAGGAGATTCAACCTCCAGTGTAGCTTCATAGTGGGCCCAAACCCCTAAGCAAGCAATGGGGTGAATCCCTCAAGATAAAAACACTATTTACAACTAGAATCTTAACCAAAATTTTGCATTACTTCAAAATTCAAATTTATAGTTTGAAAATAACAAATAAGTTAATGACAATACTAAAAAGGAGACTAGCCTAGCCTATCAACTATGTTTCTTCTTATACTTGGAAATAAGTCCTATTTAATCCTACCAATCATTCCCTTGATTGATGGAGGCTACCCAAAATCTCTTAAAATTATGCAACATGTTTTGTGGAATTAATTTACCGGCTAAGATTCTAATTGCTTCGGGCCATTTAATTTTTACTCTAAGTGTTGTCAACTTCTAAATAAGGTGAAGGGACAGTATCCCTTAAAGTTTAAGTAGCCATCAATTTTGTGTAGAACCATGAATGAGGGGAATCAATCTTATCTTTGTTATTTGTTTTCCTACAGTTAGCCATTGAGGATCACATTAGTTGTCATATATAATATATGCAACAATCATCAAAACCACCAAAGCCACTCTAATATCAAGCATATGCCATGTTTCAATTTGAATTAAGTAAATCATATATGATTAGTTAAACAAAAGTCATATTGTTTACATTGTCATAAATAATCATGCTTGTTTATGATCTGGATTTGATTATTGTATTGTGTTTGTCATCCATCTCGATCCTTTCAAAGTGTAAAAATTTGGAGGAATCAACTTGAAGGTCCATTTTAGTGGCAGGTCCCAGTTTAGAAAATTGGGGTTCAGAACCTTCCGAGGCCATTTTTAGGCGTCAAACATAATTTTTTTGGGGTTAAAACTTTCCCATTGTTACAGAATCTAGGCTTCTGTGACACTATTCTACAGATTGAGACCTTTCCAGTGGTAGAAAAATCGCGTCAATCAGAGCTTGTATGCAAACGTTATGCTCCCATGAGTTGACCTACCATGTTGACCACCATGGTACAAGAGGATGCCACGTCAACCCCCGTTACTCATGCATATGGGGCTAGCCATGTGAGGGATTTTAAGAAGATTATAAAAGGTTCAAAACCCTACCACAATTGAGGGTTGAGGAAGTCAAAAACCTATCGCTAGATGGATATTGGGCTCTGTTAAATACCATACCACTAGGAGGAGAAGGGGTTCTATTATTTGGCATTGTATCTTATTCCATAGCTAAAAAAAAATTTGAGAGTCGTATAATGTGAGAATAACAAAGGAGGAGAGATTCTATAGTAGCCATACAGGCCACAGGTCAAAGACAACTCCACAGAGAGTGCCTCTTTCTTTGTACTTGCATCATTTCTATACCAGAGAAAAGTGAGTGGAGAAATCTCACCTTCTAGCTAGGTTTTTTTTCCATATTGGGTTTCCCAGGTCATATCTTGTGTTTATTTGTGGATGGTGTGATTTTATTTTACTGTTATCTATTTTTCAGATTTTATCTATTTCATGCATAAGAAAAAAATTAGTAACTACATATTTTGGAGATATAAAGGAAAAATAACCTTAATAATAAATATTTTAGTATTTTATTAGATCTATTGTGACAAACTATTCTAGTGGAATATCCACACCTGTTTACATATCATATTAATATCAGAGTGGTTTTTCTTTTGGGTGTTTTTGGGAAGTTGCAAGATCCAAGAATCAACTTAAAGAGAAGTTTTAGGAATCCTAGCCATGGTGGACGAATTTGTTCATAATAACCCTCGAGATCCAGTAGAAGAGAGATTTGACTGGTTGGAAGCACAAGTTGTTGACATTAGTCAAAATATAAACCTCCTCGTGGTGGCTCTAGCAAGAAAGATCATACCATTCAGAGATGATGCAGGCTCTAACTCAGAGATCAAATCGAAGGGGAAATTCACAGATCGGGAAGACTCAGAAAAGGAGTCGCGAAATGATTCCGAGAAAGAGCAGTCAAGTTCGAGGGCCGTTAACCCTTCAAAATAACTATTAAATATGGAAGATAAAGTGAACATAAATCCATATGAAGGTGATATCGATGTATTAAAACCAAATCATTGGTTATCCATACGAAGGTGATATCGATGTATTAAAACCAAATCATTGGTTGCGACAACTAGAAGTTTATTTTAGCATTCACCATATAGATGAAGGGAAAAATATTTCATTTTCTAGATTAAAATTAGAGGGCCATGCTTTAACTTGGTGGGAAATCCACATGAAAACACTCAGGCTACAGGGTGATCCACCAGTAAATAGGTGGGAGGAATTCAAAACCCATCATGTCCCAATTCTACCCTATTGGGTATGTAGAGGACCAATGGATCCGGTGGTACTGCTTCAGGAAGAGGTAGGGGAAGAGTGTGAAAGAGTATGCCACTGCATTAAAAAAGATGGCCATATTGCTGGGTATATCTTCTAAGAACCCATATGTAATCCTCAAGTATTTGGGGGGTTTACACAGTCATCTACAAAAGTAGGTGATTCTCTTCAAGGTATGGAAAATGGATGGGGCATCCAAGTGGTTCAAAGTAGAAAGAGCACTGGGAAGCTTCCAAGGAGGGTAAGAAGAAGTGGAAAGGGGAGAATGATAAGAATACAAAAAAAGTTCAAATATCACTGCAACCATTACAATCATTGCAACATTGATGGCCACATCGAGGAAAAATTATGGAAACTACATCCAGAGCTAATCTTGAAGAACCACAAGAAGGACGAAAAGAAAAAGAACCTTCTAGCCACATATTCAAGCAATCAGGTTGAAAGTAGCTAAGATGTAGATGGAATTACTTCCTACACATATGTGCAAAAGGAGGTGAATCTAAGTAACCTTCATCACTAGGAAGAGAAGGAGATGACCAATATCTTCCACATCAAGATTTTGGTCAAGAAGACCAAGGCAGATGCTATGTTCGACTCTGTTTCACAGGCTAATCTCATAGAAGCAGATCTAGTTAGTAAGCTTGGATTGGAGGTTCATGATCATCCTAGTCCCTATCCATAGGGTTGGGTAAAAACGGATGCAAAGATAAAGGTAACAAAACAATGTAATATTAAATTTTCTATAAGTGTTGATTTTATTGATGAAGTGCAATTGGATTAGTACCCCCTGATGTATGTGTAGTAGTGTTTGAAATCCCCTACAAGTATATGAGGGATGCGATTTTCATGGTGAGATCCAACCAGTAAAGAATGATCAAGAATGGGAAGTCCTACATCATCAATGCGCATAAAGGCAAGTCAGGGATATCATTGGTAAGTACCAACCAAATAAAAAAGTTGATTAGTTATAGTAAGAAATATGGTTTGATTTTCTTAAGAGAAAATCGGTCTAATGATGAGTCAATGAGAGTGAAGGCATCCCTGAAGGGGTGTACTGATGCAGGCCCCCCTTCCCCTTCATGGTTTTGCGACCTTGCGGTCTCTAGATCGTTCCAAGTGTCAAGTCGGATTGACTCTGTGGGCTCTTGAATGAACCCAGAAATTATACACAGGCCCCTTTTCTTCCTTTGGCGCAGGTCCTGTGATACCCACAACTTCTATCTACACATTCCAGAACTCTTCAGTTCATGGGTTCTAGCTCCTATTTACCATCCCCTTCCTTCATATGACCCCGAGTTGTTCCCTTGTCCTAATGCACGATTGCGGGTGCGGGCAAGAGTGGTTTTAGACCAACCCGCTTTCACCTCGCAATCCTCCTCCAGTTGCCATGTATCTCCCTTCCAAAACCGTGGTTTAAATTGAGGCCCACTCAAGGATTACTATCGTCCGAGCATGTCCTGGCCCCACAATCCCTTCTATCCTTCGATCTCTGCTCCTTTGGCATTTCATGTGATCAACAACTGTTATCAATATCCGTTCCACTCTTCATTCCTCCTTCCATGCGTCTCCACTGATCTCTATGATTTGTCGACACGTAGTCCATTCGAATCAACGACTGATGTTGAATTCGCCTTTTCGGCCTTTGGGAGTTTAAATTCTCAAACTCTGATCTCCTCTGCATGAAAATATTCTGTAGTGGAAGACCTGTTGCCACCTGTCCCCTTGAATCTATGACCAGGATTTCCTCTGTGGATCCGACCTTTGGGAATCTCAATTCTCAATCCTTTTCCTTTTCCTCAAATATGTGGAATCCTACCACGTGTCCTCTTAAATTGGACGGCCTAGGATTTCTTCGGGTCTTTACCCGGAGTTCACATATCTTCACCACATCTCCTCCTGATCCGACAACTATAAATCACTTCAGGTGATCCGACTACTTTGATCTGCTTCGACTCTTTGGACTTCTGAGATCTCAAATCTCAAACTCTTGTCTCTGCTGACTGGGTATCTCCCGGAGTGGAAGATCTACTAACACGTATCCTCCCAGATCAATGGTTGTGCCCTTTCTTTTGGTCTTTGACCTCCTCGACCAGATCAATGGTCCTCAGACTCCCTCCTCGATCAACGATCAAGATCTTCTTTGGGTATTCAGAATTTTCCTCCTCCGTTTTCTTTCGGAGGTTTGGATTTGGCGTTGCATGTCCTCCTTCACATCGACGACTCTTGTGCACCTTCCCCTGATCAAAGGGATGTTGATCCTCCTCCTGAACTTTAGACTTATCTCACCTTGGAATACTTAGTCCGCGTTCAAAGGTCTCGGCCTTTGAACTTCTCCCACGAACCCGACTCCTTTGGGTCTCGCTTACGCTATTGCAACATTATCTCTTCTGAGCTCCCAGACATAGAATAAGTCTGTCTCTTTCACACTCTCTCTGTTATCCATTCTGATCTTGGTCTCCTTGAAGACTTCGATCTCCCATGCACACCTTGCATTTTGGGATTTCATCAAACTCATATCTGAAGTATTTATTGAAAAGAAATTCTTCTCTCACTCCTGGCGTTCTCCTTTCTCAATGCACACCTTGCAGAGCTTCTCCTAACAGAGTGTTCAGTAACTCTGGTTCTTCCTGAACTCAACACAGAGTTCCTTCTGTGCACACTTGCACCAGATCAATGCCCACCTAGCAAATCTCTACAGAGTTCTTAGTAACTTTGGTTCTCTCTGAACTCGATAAAGAGTTCTTCCCGTGCACTCCTTGCACTTCCACTGATGAAGGTTCAATGATATCCCTCCTAAGCTTTCCTTTGAGTTTAAACCTCTGTCAATGCATTCTTTGCGGATTGTGTGCACTCCTTGCACTTGAAAACTCAAAGACGAGAAAACAATTGAAATTCATGCAATACTTCACCAGTTACGCATTAAAACCATGAAAATGAATAAAAACATAAAATGGACACAAATACATAACCACACTGTGTGCAGGAAAAATTGCTTTTCTATTATCTCTGTGTGTCTATACAGATGATTACAAAAACTAGATTGTAACAAAGTCCCAGTTCTCTCAAGCTCTCTATCAGAACTTCTAAGACCTCCTAAGTCCTCTCTATCCAGACCTCTCTATCATTCTCCCTATGAAATATGATACAAGATCTCCTTTACAAAAGAGGTTCTCTGTGAGCTCGTCCTCTCTCACCTAACCTCATATATTACCTTGAAGTTTCATAAATGTTTACCCAGACCTGAATATGATCTGGGCCTTCTACGAGCAACCCTTTAAGGAAATCCAACCACTACCTATACAAAGGCATGGCCCGACATTTACATCCTTACAACATAAAAATCCGTATAGGATTATTTCAAATTAAAAAAAATGGGAGGTTTAATGCCTTTCCTTTTCTCCATTGCATGTTTGCGTGCTGGCACATTTGCTGAGTTGGAGCGATGCTCCTGCATCATACTCCCGTGCTAGGAAAAACATGAGCTCCTCTTCTCTAGTGCTGAAATCCTCCTAGATCTCAAATTCTCTTCTGGAGTTGTCCTCTTGCTCCTCTCCAGCTATGTTGTTGCTGCTTCTTTTTCCTCTTTTGTTTCTTCCCTGCTGCTATGGAAGGCTCTCCTCTGTTCATCTCCTCTTTGCTGATTTCTTCTGCTGACCTCAACATCGGCTTCCTGATATCTTCTATCACTTTGTCCAACTGCTCCAGTGGCTGGCTCTTCTTATGATGTCCTCTCTGCTGCACTTTATTCTCATCAGTGGGTTGACCTACTTGATCTCCCATGCTGTCTTTATCTCCCCTTGTTGCATCGAGTTGCCACTCTATTGCAGACTTCAATTCCACAATCTCATCATCAAGCTACTGCTCGACTTCCTCTTATGACATATTGATCTCTATCGGCTCTTCTTGTGTTGGTATATCTCTAATTTTCTCCAACCGTTCCTCTGGCTAGTATGCTCCTCCATCTGTCTCCAACTTGACCTGTCAGATGTGAAATATTTGCACCATTACCCTCCTCTCTAGGGATTCTAGTTCTGCATACATATCAACAAATTCCATGCTGTCTTATTCCTCTTCTGCTACAGTCTTTAGTGCTACAGTCATCTCTATTTCAACTTCCTGGCTGAAAAATTTGGGCAATTTGGATGAATTCTCTTATCCTTTTGTTGGGGTAGACATCAGTGTCTGCTCCGTTTCTTCCTCTTTGACAATTTCTTCTGGCTGTCTTTCTTCGTCTGCTGCACTTTCATCATGTACACTGGCCTCTACTTTGATTTTTGGTAGGAATATCTTGATCCCTACAATAATCAGAATGCTCCTCTGATCCTCCTCCTTTGTGATGGAAGTATTTAAATTCTCATCATGTTCATTCACATGGCCTGCAAACCCACATGAATATTCTCCTATGAGCACTCCTCGCTGACATGAACTCACTTCTAAGCTCTCGAGACTTTCAGAAAGTCTCATCTCCTCCCCCCTGCCCACCTAGCAATTTGGGACTTCTCTTCTGCCCACCTGGCAGTCTATGAGATCAACTGATCCCATCTCATTGCCCACTTGGAAATCTGAACTTTCAACACTTCTCCTTTGGCAGTATTTGTGGCCTCCACCTAGTCTCTTTCCATTTCCCACCTGGCAACTTGAAAGTCCATTTCCTCCCACTTGGCAGTTTACAGAGATGATTTTAAGGATGAAAATTTATTTTAAAATGTAGAAACCTTGGCGAATCTTACTAATCCTTCATATTCCAACTATAAATGCTTGGATATAGTTTTGTAAAAATATTCAAATTTCTAAGGATTTTATATAGTTTTATAAAATTTTGTCTATTTTTAAGGTAAAATAATTTTATCCTATAGAATTTGGGCGAATAATTTTTAAAATAGTGAATCTCGTTTTTGGAAAAACCATGGAAAATTAGCCCATGAGCGAAATTTAGCCCCTAAAATCATCCATGGCAGTTTATGATATCTTCATCTAATCTCTTCTCCTCCTTGTCGCTGAGATTTATCCCAGTTTCTAGTTCACAGATGTGAATCAGTTCCTCCTCTGTGTCATTGAGGTTTTCAGTATGCCTCAACCACCTTCTCATCAACCTTTGTTGTCCTTTGGCCAACAATCTCTTAACTGGCCATTTCACCCTCTTCTTCATGGGCCATTCATACACCCAATGCGCTTTCACATTATGCTGCATTTTAAATGCAAGTTTCTCCATTCTAGCTCTTATCTCATTGAACTCTAGATCCATATCTAGATTGTTCTTCTTCTATTGGTCTCCTCTCCGACCATGCTCATGGCCTTCAGTATCCATTTCCACCTTTTACCTTCCTTCCTGGAAATTCTATGGATTACTCTACATCTGCGAGCATCTCCATCTTCTCTCATAGCTCACCCATTGTTTAAATTTTTGCTGCTGCATCCATGCAACAACCTTCTCACAGAGCATCAATACTCTGCCCTCCTTTCACCTATTGTCTATAGGCAAACTCCTATTTATGATACCACCTGATGTTATCATGTCATATCCTTTCACCGTCTCTCCTTTGTTCGATGTCTGTAAGCAAGGCTCATTCTTCTCATACCGCTAGATGTCATTAGATTACCTCCTTTGCATACATAAATAAATTATGTGCTCTGATACCACCTGATGGTATCAAACTATCTCTTCTTTAATGTCTTCTCTCCTTGGCCTACAAAAATCAATTCTGCAAAAAGGATCTGATACCAATTGATGGTATTAGAGTATATCCTATCACCGTCTCGCCCTTTGCTTGCTGCCTACAAGAAAAATTTCATCTCCTAGTACTACTCGATTTCCTAATTGATAATGAACTTGAGTGGCTTCTTTAGGTCCAATTCCACCAATTTTGGTTGGGGCGATTCTTACTTGTTCATTGGGAATTAATCTCACTCCTAAGATATTAGTGTCGATCAACTTTGACTGGAATCGTAGTATTGAAAGTGAACACATGTGATGTATGGGAATAGCTTAGACAGAGCCTATATTTTTGATTCAAATCATCTCCTTCATCTCCTTCGCTTGAAGTATATAGACGAAAATCAAGATCTGATACCACCTGATGCATCCCCCCCCTCCCCTTCGGGGTTCTGCAACCTCATGGTCTCTGGATCGTTCCAAGTGTCGAGTTAGATTAACTATGTGGGTTCCTGAATGAACCCAAAAATTATACACATGCCCCTTTTCTTACTTTGGCACAGGTCCTCTGATACCCACACCTTCTGTCTGCGCATTCCAACGCTCTTTATTTCACGGGTGCTAGCTCCTCTTTACTAGCCCCTTCCTTCATACGACCCTGGGTTGTGCCCTTTTGCTAATGCACGATTGCAGGAGGGGACAAGAGTGTTTTTAGACCAACCCGTTTTTCGCCCCGTAATCCTCCTCCAGCTGCCATGTATCTCCCTTCCAAAACCATGGTTGAAATTGTGGCCCACTCAAGGATTACTATCGTCCGCGCATGTCCTAGCCCCACAATCCCCTCTATCCATCGATCTCTACTCCTTTGGCATTGCCTATGATCAACAAATGTTATTAATCTCCGTTCCACTCTTCTTTACTCCTTCCATGCGTCTCCATAGATCTCTATGATCTATTGACACGTAATCCGTTCGAATCAACAACTGTTGTTGACTCCGCCTTTCCGGCCTTCGGGAGTTTCAATTCTCAAACTATGCTATCCTCTGCATGACAATATTCTAGAGTGTAAGACTTGTTGCCACCTATCCCCTTGAATCTACAACCAAGATTTCCTCCCTGGATCCGGCCTTAAGGAATCTCAATTGTCAATCGTTTTCCTTTTCCTCAAATACGCTAAATCTTTCCACGTGTCCTCTTTAATCGAACGGCCTAGGATTGCTTCGGGTATTTACCTGGAGTTCACAGATCTTTGCTACATCTCCTCCTGATCTGACGAGTGTAAATCACTTCAGGTGATCTGACGACTCTTATATGCTCTGGCTCTTCAGACTTCTGAGATCTCAAATCTCAAACTCTCGTCTTTGCTGACTGTGTATCTCTTGGAGTGGAAGATCTGATGACATGTATCCTACCAGATCAACGGCTGTGCCCTTGCTTTAGGTCTTTGACCTCCTCAACTAGATCAATGGTCCTTAGACCCCCTCCTCGATCAACAATCAAGATATTCTTCGAGTCTTCAAAATTTTCCTCCTCTGTTTTATTCCGGAGTTCTGGATCTGGTGTCGCGTGTCCTCCTTCTCATTAATGGCTCTCGTCATTTTGGATTTCCGGGCTTCAGAAATATCAACTGTCAAACTCCTACCTCCCTGTGGGTTTTATCCAGAGTTGATAATCTACTGAAGCGTGTCTCCTCCTGGATCAACGACTGCGATCCCTTTACGTCTCCTGACTTCACAAATCTCAAATCTCAACTTAAAGACTCCATACAAATTTTTCTGGAGCTCGAGATCTAATGACAAGTGCCCCTTGCAGATCGACGACTCTCGAATCTTTGGCTCTTCGGGCTTCGGCTGTTTCAACACTTCAACCTCTGCCTCCTTCTAGATCTGCTATTCCATTGACACATATCCCCTCTAGATCTAATGGTCCAAATTCATTTCGACCCTCTGACTCTCTTCGCTTCGGGAATCTCAAGTTTCAAACCCTTGAGAGATTCTCTTTCATGTGCATGCGAGTGTTAAGACTCGTGCACCTTCCCCTGATCAGATGAATGTCGATCCTCCTCTTGAACTTTATACTTCTCCTGCCTTGGAAGACTTAGTCTGCGTTCAAAGGTATCGGCCTTTGAACTTCTCCCACGAACCCGACTCCTTTGGGTATTTCTTATGCTATTGCAACGTTATCTCTTTTGATCTTCCAGACCTAGAACAAGTCTGTCTCTTTCACACTCTCTCTGTTATCCCTTCCGAGTTTGTTATCCTCTAAGAATTTGATATCTCACGCACACCTTTCATTCTAGGATTTCGTCAAACTCATATCCGAAGTATTTATTGAAAATAAATGCTTCTCGCCCTCCTGGTGTTCTCCTTGCTCGATGTACACCTTGTAGAGCTTCTCCTAATAGAGTGTTCAGTAACCCTAGTTCTTCTCGAACTCAACATAGAGTTCCTTTTGTGCATACTTACACCGTCTCAATGACCTCCTGACAGAGCTCTATGGAGTTCTCAGTAACTCTAGTTCTCTCTGAACTCGATAAAGAGTTCTTCCCATGCACTCCTTGCACTTCCACTGATGAGGGTTCAATAGTATCCTTGAGGGTTCAACAGTATCCCTCCTGATCTTTCCCTTGAAGTTAAACCTCTGTCAACGCACTCTTTGTGGACTGTGTGCACTCCTTGCACTAAAAAACTCAAAGACGAGAAAACAAGTGAAATTCATGCGATACTTCACCAATTATGCATTCAAACCATGAAAATGCATAAAAACATAAAATGGACACAAATACATAAACACACTGTATGCAGGAAAAAATTATTTTCTATTATCTTTGTGTGTCTATACAGATGATTACAAAAATTGGACTGTAACAAAGTCCCAGTTCTCTCAAGCTCTCTCTCAGAACTTCTAAGACCTCCTAAGGCCTCTCTATCCAGACCTCTCTATCATTCTCCCTATGAAATCTGATACAAGATCTCCTTTATAAAAGAGGGGCTCTACGATCTCGTCCTCTCTCACCTAACCTCATCTATTACATTGAAGTTTCATAAATGTTTACCCAGACCTGACTACGATCTAGGCCTGCTACAAGAAACCCTTTAAGGAAATCCAACCACTAGTTGTACAAAGGGATGGCCCGACATTTACAACCTTGCAACACAAAAATCCATATAGGATTATTTCAAATTAACAAAAATGGGAGGTTTAATGCCTCTCCCTTTCTCCATTGCATGTTTGCATGCCGACGTGTTTGCTGAGGTGGAGCGATGCTCCTGCATAATGTCCTAAAGAGAAGAAACATCAATTGGAGGAGTTTCTACTAGCATACCGAGGAGTGTTCCAAAATCCTAAAGGGATACCACCTAAGAGGGAAGTGGAGCATGAAATCCAATTATTTCCAAACTCCCCCTTGCCGAGTATTAGGTTTTATAGGCAGTATATTCTAGAAACAAATGATGTGAAGAAGCAATTGTCGTAGTTGTTAGAGTAGGGTGTGATTCAACCAAGTGCCTCACCTTATGGGTCACCCATAATGATTTTTCCTAAGAAGGCAAGGCTTGTATGAGTGGTTAGTTACCATTCAATTTATGCAAGACACTTTCTACATTTATGAGACTAATGAATGATGTTTTATGCCATTATCTAGATTCATTTTTTATTGTCTATTTGGATGATATACTGGTTTATAGTGCTACTTGGGAGGAGCACATTTCACATCTTGTGCAGGTGTTAGAGACTCTAAAAAAGCATCAGTTTTTGGCCAATCTCAAGAAATGTGAGTTTTCTCAGCAACCTTTGGTGTATTTGGGGTGTGTGATCAGTGGAAGGGATCTCAAGATAGATCCCGCAAAGATGGAGGCCATCATGAAATGGCTAGTTGCTACAAATGTCACTGAAGTTAGGAGTTTTGTTAGGGAAAAACAATACTTGCGGAAGTTCATAGCTTCATTTTTAGTGGTAGCTGCACCACTCACACCATAACTACCAATGGTAAGAGTTTCTAGCGGGTGAAGAATCAACAAAAGGCCTTTGATGAATTGAAAAGGAATTTCATTCAAGCACTAGAGTTTGCCCTACCAAACTTGTAGAATCCATTCAAAGTGGAGATAGATGCAAGTGGGTATGCCATGGGAGCATTACTTGTGGAGGAGGGAATGCATGCATTATATCATTTAGAAGTATTTCATGGGGTGGTTCTCAACTACCCTACCTATGACAAGGAGCTTTGTGCCTTGGTACAAGCTGTCAAAAAGTGGAAGCACTATCTGATGGGCAAGGAGACCATCATCCACACATATCACCGACCACTGCAATATTTACAGGCTCAAAGTAAGCTAAAACAAACCAGACATTACAATTGGATGAGTTTTCTACAACAATTTCATTTGGTCATAAAGTATAAGAAGGGTAGAACAAATAAATTGGAAGACATGCTTTAAATCAAACCAAATCCAAGATTACAACTTTGGGAACTTTGATGCACATGGATCCTTTTACCCATGATGCATATAAAGAGGCATACATAGAATCTGAGGACTTCAAGGATAGCAAGGTTGACTATCATTTCCACAATGGTTTACTCTACAAGATCGACAAGCTCTATTTTCCTAAAGGTAAATGATTGTAGCTTGTCAGAGAGGCTCACACCTCTAAGGCTGCAGGACATTTAGGTGTTGGGAAAACAATTTCCAACTTACATAGGTATGTGTACTAGCTTAGAATGCAAGAAGATGTAGCACGATATATGAGAGGATGTATACTTTGTTGTACCAACAACCCTAGAAACATGAAGCAAGGTCTATACCATCCCTTACCTTTACCCACTCGACCTTAGGAAAGAATTTCCATGGATTTTGTGGGAGGTTTACCAACAACTAGGAAGGGGCATGACTATCTATTTGTGGTAGTTGATAGGTTCAACAAAATGTGCATTCTCATGCCTTGTAGAAATACCATCAACGAACAAGAAGCAACAAATAAGTTTTTTGAACAGGTCTGGGTGCACTTTGACATACCAAGGAGAATCATCTTAGATAGGGATACCATATTTATCAGTGCATTTTGGAATACATATGTGAGAGAATATGGACACTAAGTTGTAGAGGTCTACAACATTCCATCCACAGATAGATGGGTAAACATAAGTAGTCAATAGGACTTTGGTGTAGCTTTTGAGGGGTTACAATAAAAATCATTCAAATACCTGGGATGAAAACATGATCTATATACAACACTCTTATAACAGAGTAGTCCACACTTCTACTGGTAAGTCACCTTTTGAAAATTGCTTTGGATATTTTCCACATTCACCCTTAGATGTTGTATATGGACAATAAGGAGGAGTAAGGGAGGACCTCACATGAGATGCATTAAAAGTAGAAACATTTGTTGAGAAGATCAAGTATATCCATTTTCAAGTACAAGAGACATTGAAGAAGTCATAGGGAAAGTACAAGGCTAGACATGAACAACACAAAATAAAGAGTACATTTAGAGTGGGCGTAACGTCCCCTCCTCTACGACATCAATGTAAGTGAGTACAGTAGTGGTAATATATATATATATATATATACATATAAACATAAACATCCTTAGAACAAGGTTGCACTACACTAACATACTTCAAAATACACATTCTATTCTCATCTACATCACAACACGAAAACAATCAAATTCATCATCATTATAACTAATAGATTAATTTCATTGCATAAAGATAACAAATATGTCTACCCACCCAACCTACCTACAAGGTTAGGACTTCCAAGACACATAATCAACGCTCAAGTCCATGATTCATCCGATTGATTTTGACCATTAAAGGTCTCAGTACTAGAGATTGTTCCGAGGAACATGGAAGTATCTATTTCCATATCCCCCTTCTAACCTAGACTCAGGTTCTAAAATTAACAGTAAGATGCATGATCAAAGCACAATCCATTTCGTTTAAGAACTTCATTATACTAGCAGAAAAATTCGACAATTCATCAATACTATTATCTCACCATAAGAAGCTACACAATGTCTAGTTTCATTTGCATCACAAATCATTACTATTACCATAATACGTTGAGATAGTATCCCACCCAAGATAATTGTAAACAATGAAATAAGCAATTGCGAGTAATAGTATAAATTCTTCTTTTATACCAATAAAATTACTCATATAATATCAAGATTAACTTTATACATTATACCTTAGTAATTACATATTCAAATCATCAAGAATTAATTTAAAATATTCTTACTAAAATCTGACTTTTCCTAGAAGGTAATAAAGTATTAGGCATAAGATTTTATTATCCATATTAAAATTCATTTTCTTGGGTAAATGTTTTCAACACATATAGTGCCACAATGTTAATCCAAAATAAAATCACATTAAATCTATTAAATTATTCGCCAATCGAGAGTCAAGTATCTAATCAAGAATTCTCTAAAATTTCTAATATTATACCCACAATATTACTTAATAGTAAATCCCTTAGTTCTTTAATAATTTACAATGTCAAATATCCTTGATTTCCTACATCAAATTACCATATATTTTAATAAGTAAATTTCCATACTAATTAAGGGTATCCATAATTACTATGACTTAACTTTGCCACTTATTTTTATGTGCCTTAATAATAATACATTATTTCTATGAATTATCTTTGCCACTCTTTTGTTATTATATATATACTTTAATTTAATTCATTTATTCCTATGAATTATCTTTCCACGTCTTCTTAGGTATAAGCTACGATAGTGTAAGGTAGGAGTTCATTATTATGATGTGTAGGTGTTACTTCCACCTATCGCTCCAAGTTCTCAAGGAAGTGTACGATAATAATATCAGAAAAATCAGAGTTTCCTATCATAACGGATTATGTGGCAATCCGAGGAATAGTTCCATGCGTAGAGTGATTTAATCCATAGATAGAAGGAGTGTGAAATATATACACGAGTACAACAATTTTTTTGAATTGATAAAAAAAAATCCGTAGGGAACACGATGGAAGAAGAAACAATGTAAGAAACCAACAATCGCCCTAGTAAAAATATTTGACGATGAGTAGAGTCAACTATCAGATAACATCGAGTACACACTAGCATTCGTAAGAAAGAGTTAGGATCGCTAGGAACCAATTCTACACTGATAAATCTAAGAGCGGACCATAAACTATCAATTACAACTAAACTCATAAATTATGAAAATTTAAACAATTTTGAGCGATTATACAAATTCCCTCGCAAGGAAGAGATTCCATTCTTTCTTCAATTTTGGTATCTCAACTCTCACAAGTAAAACATAGTCCACAATAATTTTGGTAGCATAACATTACCAAGAATAAGAGAGATCCATTTCCCTTCTACCACATTTGTTTTATAGAAAAATCCTCAATGAAACATGTCCTCATGCACAATTAATTATCTTTTTAATTAATTTAATTAGTATTATTCACCCACACACTTGTCACTCTCTCCCTAAGTTGCACAAGTAATTACCATTTTTATTTTATTTAAAAAGTCAATTTCCCTCACATTCCCCAATGTGTTCCTAGTTTCGCTCTTAGCTGTCCCCTTGTTCCCCAAATTCTCATTTAATGAGTGTCTTCTAACTAGATCTTAGTTAGAGTTGGATTATGAGTCTTCTTCTAGTTAGAATAGTGGTAGCTTGACTCTAGATACCATTCTATGTGTACACCTATTCTCTCATATTATTATTTCTTCTATTTAAAAAATCCAATTTATTCATTTCATGCACACATGTGCATTTTATCCAATCTTTAGATTTTACTCACTTTTTCCTAGAATTTTATTTATCTCAAATCTTTTAATTTATTTAATATTTTTAATTAGTCCCTTAATTAAAATTAGACTTAGGCTTAGGATCTTGTTAGGATTTTTAATTAATAATTTACTGTTTAATTAATTATTTTATTCTAACAAGGTCTAATCATTTCAATGTTTTCTAGTCCACCTAGATTTATTGACTCAAGTTTTAATTATGCGAGGTTCCCTTCAAGATGCACCTCCATCCTCCATGGGTGCCACTCGCCTTTGACTGGTTTTGGAAGTTTGTTCGACTCTTTGGAGTCAACAATCCATTCGGTCCACCTTTTGAGAGACTAAGGGCTTCTAAGGAATAAGGACTCCGCCTTATTGCGAGCCCCTTAGAAATTGTTATAACCCTATGGTTGATAGGATCAACTGGTGACTGGAAATTCATTCCTTTACTATGTTTTGGGTTGCAAATAATGTTTCATTCTACAAATAATTTGCAAAGAAAGAAAAGAAAAGAAAAGAAAAATAAAGAAAGAATAAAGAAAAAAGAAAGAAAAGAAAAGAAAAAGATAAAAGAGGGTGTAAAAATAAAAGGATAAAAACCCTATGCAATAATTTTGACTTGATCCATACAGTTTAAACATGGTAGGGTCTTTTTGAATTTATGTTGATAGGTTTAGTGAATAAGGCATGGCTAAACTGTTTAATCTTAGCCAGGTAGATAGGCTAGGTAGTGAATAAATTTGATCAAACTATTTAATCCTGGTCAAATAGCCCCAGGATAGAGTAATTTCTTAGCCCAACAGTCTAATCTGGGCTAAATGTGGTAGATAAATAGGATAGAGCATAGGTTAATTGGTTTTATTTCAATAAGACAAGCCTAATGATGGTCGAGATTCTTGATTTTGATGTGTGAATAATGTTTTCTAACCTCCTTGGTGATCAAAATGATAGGATGCATCGCCAAAACCCATAAAATACGCGCTATCCTAAGTTTCTACAAATTAATATGCTACGCACTCCATGATTAAAGGTTGCGTCGAGATCAACAACTGAGAAAACAATGCTTAGATCTACCACTGACAAGAGATTCTGGACCCCCCCGACTGTTCTATGTTTAACGAAAGGGGGCGGTCCGATATTGGCGGTTTTCCTGGCGGGCCCCATACTAATGTGGCGCAAATCCATTATGTCGGACCCCCCTTGCTCTAAACCAATTACCTCCTACCCCCCCCTCCGACATACTGCCATACGAGCCTTGCTATACCATCGCCACCTCATGACATCACTCTCCACTACTCTGCCGTCTCATGATGTCACACTCCACTACCTCCTCTTATACGTCTTGTCTCATCACTTCGCCAACATATTCTCCCCACTTACCTGTCATACGTCAGGTCCCTTTTCACCTACCCTCCAATCACCGCCTTCCACATCATCTTGGCACACCCGTCATCCGTCCTTTACTTTCCACCTCATACCCAGGTTATCCGTTGGCCAATAAATATAGGCTAACACATCCATTAGCTTGTTGACTTGTCCCCGCACCCAACAGATACCCGTTCGCCCAAATTTAATCCCGTCTCCACCATTATCGCCCTGTTTACATTTTCTGGATACCAGAAGCTCATTCCCCCCGCCATTTTCAACCAGTAACTGAGATAAAGCCAATCACCTGCTAACGTTTTTGTTTCAGTGTGAAGGTACTAGTCGAATTGATGGCGCCAAAATCTAAGAGATCAGAGGTCGAGGAAAATCCATTCCTCCTGCCTCCTATCGATCTCGACCAAATCCTGCTAGCTGACAAAGATTACCTCATCGCAGAGACCATATGCGAATTCGATTTTGCCGAATTACATTCATGGTTCAGGGACACCTTCCTGGATCAAAGTGACGGGATTGGACTCTGGGAGTCCAATCTCCCCATGTATCTTTTTTCCCAAATTCATCATTTTCTTGAGTTCGCCCTCAAGTGCTAGGCGCATTATCTCCCCGATTAGAGAGCCATTGTTTCATCATCTGGAGAGACCCTTTTCACTATCACATCCGAGGCCATTGACCAGATGATGAAAATACCCAGAGCCGAATCCCCCTCTCCTTTCACCATTGAAGTTCTAACTAAAATGTACCAGAGTTTTTCTTTTCCCCAAAGAGCGCAGATTTTTGAGTTTTTCCTCCCACGGGATGCCCAATTCCCTAAGAAAAATCCCCCTTACCATTCCTCCATGTTTTTAGAAAAAGGTAACCAAGTCATTTCGTCGTTATGTTGTCTGCTTGGTTATTTTTCAGACAAATGGGTGGATGAGACCATCTTGGGTTTCTGTCCATTTTCTCTGTCGAAGAAAAATCCACCTCCCGGTTCGACTACAACAATTTTCTAGCCGAGAACATGCATGAACAACTTTTCAAATTTTCCACAGAGGGCATGTTACGGTACTCTTCAATACTGGCTTACATGTTCATGTTCTTTCAAGCAGCTAAGTTCTTATTTCCCATGCATAAACTGGACTAGGACGACAAATCACGACCTATCACCTCTTGGACTTCATTACTGAGAAAAAACTCCACAGAGTTTAATTTCAAGCAATTGATTGAGTAATTTTACCACCCAGTGGTAAGCATGCTCAGTGGTAGACAGGAACCGAGGATAAATGAGGATATCCAAAGAATTTTACACCTCTCGGACCCTGCCAAGACTGGATATTGGTATTTGTATTAGAATCACACAGAAATCAGAATTTATGGATGTGAGCTGGCTCCTTATAAACTTCCCAGATATGTACTTGTTAGAATATTCGCCTTGGAATACATCAAGAAAATGATCAACTCCGATGACATACATTTTGTAGCTTTGAAGAAGAAACAACAGTTGATAATTAAATGGCAGATATGATCCTTTATCTGTAACAGTCGAGCTACCGGGGAAGAGGCAAACAAGATACTAAAGGAAATGAAGTTTGGTATTAGTTTCCTTTGGCACTATGATCCGTGTGGGATTATTGCAGAAATGAGATTAAGGAATAAAATTTCCCCATATGCTCATGCACCCAAACCATAGATCAAGAAATTTATGAACCAAACAGAGTGGGCGGTGAACACTCTAGAAGACGCTGAACAACAATCTCCTCCAGTCGTGATTTCACAAACCACTACACCACAGATACCTAAGGAGAAAATACCTAGAAAGGATGCCTCGCCTTCAGTCACTAAAGTGTAAGCAGAAGATTGCCACGGTGGCCAAGGACAGTTCCAAGTTTTTAGGAATATAGGGTAGCATAACAGGAAAGGCATTTTTAGAGACTTTGCAGCTGGACCTCAGTATCCAGCATGAAATCAAGTATATTTTCATCACCAAGCCGACTTTTGCCAAATATATAGAAATAGATGAAATATACCAAAAACTACTAAAGGTCACCATTCCCAATCAACAAAGATGGGAAGAGTTGTGTGAATTGATCGAGTAAAAGATGAGGTGGATGTACAAGTCAACATGCATAACAACAAAGTCAAGTTGATGACTCACCGACAACTTTCTCTAAAATCAACATAGAAAATCCGACAGATCATCAACGGTTCCTTTATTTTTGTATCTTGTTATCTAGTTAGTTAGATTTAGATTCCACCACGTCCTGATCATTAATGACATGTTTATTTGTAAGTTTTATTATATATACTTCAAACTTCGAAGTACTGAGGGTTGATCTTTACGCCCAAGCAAGCTGTAAACACTGTAATTTTTTTCAGAGATCTACCAGTAATAAAAAGGTCATTTCACAGGATTCCTGCTTGTCAACTGTTGGTGATGTTTACTCTTCGTTAAATGTTTTTTCTGCCTCCCGACAACCTCTAGGAATTTACAGAGCGATAACATAATTGGCGACCATACCGGGGAACGAACAAACTTTCCATCCTATGATTTCTTTTCCCTTGATAAGAAGACTTTATCTCTGAACCAATCATTAAAATCTAAATTATAAAGAGATAATGTTCAGAGGTTGTTAAAAGTTTGTATATATATTTTTAAGTGTCATAAAAAAATTAAAAATTATGGCTCCCAAAAGAACTTACACCGGATCTCACCCATATCCAGAACCTGCAATAGCAATAGGCAATCTAGAAAAATTACTCAGGAAGAAAAACATTGCAGAAGGTTCCGGGAGTCATAGCCCTCTTCATAGATCCCCTTCTCTTCCAGAGAAGCTTGCTTCCCTTCAGGATCTCGAGTTTGATATTTATTTTGAAAAAAGCCTCTTTAGAACAAAGTCTGATTGCTTTGTAAGTGAAACAGTTGTAGATCAAACCATCCTGCATGATCCAAAATCGGATTCAGAAGGCTGTCAGGGCATGAAAAATGCTCAAAAATGAAAGTGCTCAGAATCCAACGAAACCAACACCACTGCGTCTGGCTCGTCTTCCTGATTCCGGTGGTATAATTTTTATGTCAAACGGAGTCCATATGGAGAAGATATCGCATTCTGTCCGCCAAGCCAAACATGCAAAATTTTGGGATGCTGATTGTACCTGTCCGTACAGTCCGTACAGGACACGTGTCAGTCCGTACGATGACACGTGGCAATTCCATACAGGTGACGTGGCAGCACCAGGGGACAACACGTGGTAGGTCCGTACAGGTGATGTGGCAGCACCAGGGGACGACACGTGGCAGGTCCGTACAGGACACGTGGCAGCCTCGGG
>SNQJ01S0008841.1:98071-130120 GCA_010110895.2 Picea sitchensis | reverse complement strand
ATAATTGGGAGTTATTGGGCTTTTTTAGAGCCTAATTCTTGGGAGGAAGTTGGAGATTGACAACCAACTTTCCCATTATTTAACCAAGGCCATGTTGAGGCCATTTGGTCAGATTTTGAAAGCTTTTGGACGGTTTTGGAGAGAAGAGATGCTGAGGCAAAGCCAGGTCTAAGCCAGTTTGAGGCAAGGAAGTTGTTGAGGTAGAGATGCTGTTGGACGATTTCTGAGAGCTTGGGACATCCGTTTCAGGTGCCGTAAGTTGTGCAAGATTCTAGAGATCATGGCGAACAAGACCAGATCAGCCTAGAAGCCAATTGGCAATGTAAATATGTACTAATAATCTTTCTAAAATAAATCAAGAAGCCTCCCTCACAGAGAAAAGGCCCGGAGACGTAGGCAAAGTTGCCGAACTCCGTTATCAAACTTGTGCATTATGGTTTGTTGTTTTCATTGTTTTTTCAGATCTGAAAATATGTTAATGGATGTATAATGCGTTTTCTTTTCTCGCTCTTTCATTAAAGTTTCCCAATGGTCAATTAATTCATGCAAATTAAAAAAACTCAACCATAAGTCATTTCGAAAAATCCTGACGGATCACTGCAACAAAGGACTCTTGAAATACTTTCTCCCAAACCAAACGTTGATCAATGATTTCTTCAGGAATTTGACAAGTTAGAATGTCTGGTAGAAAATATTGATCAAGCCTTAAATAAATCTCACTTCCAACAGACATTCAAACTATCTACCTTGAATATTGTTGCATCTTTTGTTAAACCTAAACCAGCTCACTCCGTTCCTCCCAGCCCTTCATCTTCCACAACTTCTGTCACATACCCTCATATTACACAAGTTGTTGTCCAACCTTCTCCACCTATCATGGTAGCCGGATATGCTCCTTTGGTGTTGGCCACTCCCTTGCATGCTATGCCCCAGGACTATCAAACCAGACTTCCTCAGTTTGATGGCATTGGACCTCTTAACACACAACAACATGTTGACAAGATGAAGGATTATTTTGATTTACAGGAAGTAGATGAAGTTGACGTGCAAATGAGACTTTTTGCGCAGATTCTGACCGAGGATGTTAAAAAATGGTTCAAAGCCTTACATCCTACTACAATAGTTGACCTGGTTACTTTCCAATGAATTTTTCTCAACATATGGGAGGTAAAGAAAAATCCTCTTCAGATATTGTCAAAATACGAGAATATCATAAGGAACCAAGGAGAGACAGTGCAGGATTACTGTACCCACTTCAACAATCTATACAATGTGATTCTAGTTGATATCAAATGTCCTAAAGGTTTGGCATTAATAAAATTCTTCGATGGATTTGACGCTGATATGTCATATCAATTAAGGGAACTAAATTCTTCTACTCTGGACGACATGCAGAAAAGTGCAGTAAGCATGGAGGCAAATATTCTAGCCTTAAGAGCCAGACATAGAACATAAAGAAGAGTCACGATTAAAGAAGAACCTTCCACTTCCTCCTCATATGCTAAACTAGACTCCCTAGCTAGAGCTATGGAGAGGATGATGGAAAGACTRACTATAACTGACAGAAATCCACCTAGGGAAAACCAAGATGCTCCTCAAATTTGGAATCCAAACTTCATGAGAAACCCCACCCAGATCAGGCAGAGAGATCGTAGAGATAAAAGAGAACAGAGGGGGCCTGATAAAAAAATCAGACCACCCCTTCAGGAAAATTATGTTGATGAAGGTGAGGATATAATCGAAGAATTGGACGACACTCACATAAACCTCATGGGCGTTCACGATGATGAATCCATCTTCCTTACTCAGGAAGAGTAGGAGATATTTCTCCTTTCACAAACAGAGGTAAATGAGGAAGCAGAGGAAACAAAACACCAGGCTTTCGAGAATGCTATAGTGGAGGTTCACAGACAGTATAACCTGAGAAGCAAGAAGACCAATGAAAACCCTCCAAAGAAGGTTTATGAAACGAAGAAAATAGTCGAGACCAAGAAAACCTCAAAAACTTCTCCTAAGAAAGTTCCTGAGAGGAACAATGCTGAAGCTCTTGCAAAAAGAAACCCTACAATTTTACAAAGATCAAATCAGACTGAGGTTTCATCAGCCAGTCAACCAAGTATCTCTACCCAGAAGACTATGGTAGACAAATCAAAAATGCAGAGCCTAAGAAAAATTTCCACTACTTTCAGCCTTGAAGGGGAACTAGCTAAATTGAAAATTCCTATTCCCCTATCCGAACTGATGAGCAAAAATGCCTACAGGTCACAGGTGATTAAAGCATTAAGCATCGAACCAGAGATAGGTATGAAATATCTAAATGTCGGATCATCAAATTACTCAGACACAGTAAATCTTGCTGATGATCAACCTGAGCTCCTGTTTGGCCCTGAGGTTGATGGTCAAATTCATAATGGTGTGGTTCCTCCTTTCTACATCAACCTGAACATCCACGATTTTCTCTTACATAATGCCATGATGGATTTAGGGGCCTCTCACAACTTGATTCCCAAAGATGTGATGGAAAAGTTGGGAGTGGAGGTCACCAGACCCTATAAAACTTTACATTCATTTGATTCTAGCAAAGTTAGATGTATAGGGATGATTAAATATTTATGTATCACCTTGGTTCAAATCCCAACAAAAAGCATGGTGATGGATGTCATGGTTGCAGACATCCCTCCTAAATATGGAATGTTTTTATCTAGATCATGGGGGGCCAAATTGAAAGGAACCTTGCAGTTGGATATGTCTTATGCCACAGTCTCGATATTTGGACAACATAGAAGGATGTACAGAGAGACCCTGATGAAATACATGGTCAACAGTCAAGAAAATACACACAACTACCCATTATACTATGCACACTCTGATCTAGATTCTTTCATTCTGTACGATGATGGTGAATTGGAAGGACAAATTACTCATCTGAAGAAAGATACATCTGATCCGACTGGAGATAAATAAATCACTCAGGTAAGAAGTACTGCAACTGTAGAAACTGAGGAACTTCCAGCAGATTTTTGGAGTATGGATTTCGATGGGGCTGTGAGCAAAGAGGGAGTTGGAGCTAGAGTATGGTTGCATAATCACAAAACAAGGTATTCAGAGAGCCACTCTTACAAACTGAATTTCCAATGCACTAACAACATAGCTGAGTATGAAGCTTTGATGCTCGGCCTCAAACTAATGAAGAAGGTTGGTGCCAAACAAATTATGGTAAGAGGTGACTCCGAACTGATTATTAAGCAAATTAAAGGTGAGTATACTGCTAAACATCCCGGAATTAGAGCTTATAGGAATGCTTCTTTGGATGCCCTTCAATGTTTTACAGAGATCGATTTGCAGGTAATGCCTAGGGGACAAAACATACTAGCAGATGGATTGGCTATGTCAACAACTACATGCAAGATACCTTTTCGTCCCACTTGCCAATACAAAATAGAGGTGAAGTGCAGACCGTCTGTTCCAGACAACATCAAATACTGGCAGGTGTTTGGGAATGACGATCAAATTGAATACTTCCTACAGTGTAAGAACGATTTCGAGTGTACGAATATAGACTTAGAGAATGATGATAATGATGTAAATAAATCTATTTTTGAGAATGGTAGTGTGAATAAAGTAGATTCAGATGAATTGAATGAAAATGAAGTGGATTCTGATATTTTGCATTTAAAAAACAACGTGTTACCTAGAGGTTTAGTTCCATTATAAGACTTGTTTGATTTTAATGGCGTAGCGAAAAAGCCCAAAATTGAAGCCAGTGATAAAGAGGTCGAAGAATGTAACATAGGAACAGAAGAGAAACCCAAGATGATAAAACTTTACAAATCTTTACCCCCTGAGCAAAAACGCAAATACATTGAACTGTTTAAGGAATATGTAGATGTGTTTGCTTGGGGTTATGAAGATTTAAAATCTTACGACACAAGCATCATACAACATAGGATCCTAATAAAATAAGAACACAGACCTTTCAGACAGAAACTTAGGAGGATCAATCCCAAGTTACTACCCCTGATAGAAAAGGAGATTAAAAAGATGTATGATTCCAAGATCATAGTTCCCTTAAGATTTTCCAAATGGGTTCCGAATCTGGTTCCTACCAGAAAGAAAACTGGCGAAATAAGGCTCTGCATTGATTTCCGAAACCTGAACAAGGTCTCCCTCAAAGACAATTACCATTTGCCTAAAATGGACCGCATCTTACAAAAGGTAGTTGGGGACAGAAGAATCTCCTTACTGGATGGTTTCTCAGGCTATAACCAGGTTCTTGTTCATCCAGATGATCAAGAAAAAACAACCTTTACCACACCCTGGGGAACTTTCACGTATGTGAAGATGCCCTTTGGTTTGATGAACGTTGGTGCCACTTTCCAAAGAGCAATGGACATTGCGTTGTGGATGAGCTTGGCAGGTTTATAGTCATATATTTATACGATGTGAAAGTCTATTCCAAATCTAACAAGGAACATTTACAACATCTCAGACGAGTGTTTGAGAAATGCAGAAAATTTGGGATTTCATTGAATCCCAAGAAAAGCCTTTTCAGTTTAGAGGAAGGCAAGTTGTTGGGACACATAATCTCTAAATACAAAATTAAAATAGATCCCAACAGAATAGAGGCCATCTAGAAAGTGGAACACCCCAGGAACATCAAAGATCTACAATCATTCATCGATAAAATAAATTTCCCAAGAAGGTTTATACCCAACTTGGCCGAACTCCTTAGGAATATCACCAACATGTTGAAAAAAGACCAAAATAAAATGGAACCCCGAGTCTAAACAATATTTTGAACAAGTAAAACATGCGCTAACACAAGCACCTGTTTTGATCATCCCAAACTATACCAAAGACTTCTATTTGTTCTCTTTCGCATCTGAACATACCATCGAAGCAGTTCTATTGTAGAAAAACAACGAAGGGTACGAGAAACCCATAGCCTTTTTCAACAAGTCTCTGAGAGACGCTGCACTGAACTATAATATAACGGAAAAACAAACTTTTTCCTTGGTAAAGGCCATAAAGGATTTCAGAGTCTATATTCTCCATTCTCACACAATTGACTATGTCCCTAATGATGTGGTGAAGGATATCCTGACTCAGGATAATCCAGATGGTAGGAGAGGAAAGTGGATTGCTATTATTCTGGAATACGATATAGAAATAAAACCCACTAAACTGATCAAAGGTCAAGGTTTGGCCAAGCTGATGGCTGAATCCAATTTCCATGCTTTAGACATTAATTGTTTGGATGCAGTTGATGAGCAGGAAGAGCAGGAAACTCCAAATGTTAAAGAGGTATTTATGAACTCTCCTTGGTATGCAGACCTCATTTTTGTCCTTCATAATTTACAAGCTCCTCCTAGTTTGACTAAGACCAAAGCCAGATTTATTAAACTAAAAGAATTGAAATACTGTATTCTAGAGGGAAATATTTATTGGAAAGATACTGGAGGTATCTTTCTTAATTGACTACTGAAAGATGAATTTGACAAGGTGTTGCATGAATTTCATGCAGGGGATTGTGGTGGTCATCTAAGTTGGAAGACCACAACAAACAAGATTCTCAGAGCCATTTTTTATTGGCCCACATTGTTCTCTGATGTACATCAACGGGTCATTTCATGCCACAAATGCCAAGTTTTCGAAGGTAAAAATAAGCTTTTTCCCCTGCCCCTAAAACCAATATCAGTCGAAACTCCTTTCCAACAATGGGGTTTGGATTTCATTGGAGAAATTCATCCATCTTCTTTTGGTCAACATAGATGGATCCTCACTACCATAGACTACTTCACGAAGTGGATCAAGGCTATACCATGTAGGCAAGCCACTGACTCTGTCACTATTAAATTCTTGGAAAATAATATTTTGTCTCACTTTGGATGTCCTAGGAAAATCATAACTGACAATGCAGTGGCCTTTAGGTCCAAAAATATTATAGAGTTTTGCAGCCAGTATCACATCATTCTGGGGCATTCCACAACCTATTACCCTCAGGGAAATGGGCTAGCTGAGTCCTCAAACAAAATCCCGATGAATATCCTCAAGAAAAAATTACAAGAAAACAAGAATTCATGGCATAATAAAATGGTTTTTGCACTATGGGCTGATAGACTGAGCACTAAAAGATCAATTGGTATGTCTCCATACCAATTGGTATATGGTACTAAGGCAATTTTTCATCCTTCCCTGGGAGTTCCAATTATGAAACTGTTGCATGAAGCGCAAAAGAATCCCAATGATATTCAAAGGAGAATAAATTGAATGATTCATTTACAACAATCCAGAGAAGAAGTATACAACATGACCCAAGTGATCCAAGAGAATATAAAAAATATTTATGACAAGAGAACCAAAGAGGATAATTTTGAATTGGGTGATTTGGTGTTGAAATGGGACTCCAGCAACGAAGATAAAGGTAAACATGGAAAGTTTGTTACCTTGTGGAAGGGCCCTTTTATCATTCAAGCATATAGAGGAAATAACTCCTTTTTTCTCAAGAACAGTGATGGAACATATATGCCCAACGGACCTGTGAATGGCAGGATGTTGAATCATTATTTACCATCCCAATAAAGATATCATGAATTCTTTTCCACTGTACATACCATTTATTTTTACATTTAGTATTGTGTGTGGGTGATATTGATCAGATGGTTGAAGCTCGTAGAGAAGGCCCTAAGCCGCTGACGAGTGCTACCAAATTCTCAAAATAAAAACATACCAGATAGTAGAATAAACAATGGAGAAAATCTTTACAGACATCAGGAAACAGGTTCTTGGCACCTTGCAAGGAGAGCACCATCCTCCGGTGGAGCCATTGTTATAACCCTATGATTCATAGGATCAACTGGTGACTGGAAATTCATTCCTTTACTGTGTTTTGGGTTGAAAATAATKTTTCATTCTGCAAATTATTTGCAAAGAAAGAAAAGAAAAAAAAATAAAAAGAAAGAAAGAATAAAGAAAAAAGAAAGAAAAGAAAAGAAAAGAAAAAGATAAAATAGGGTGTAAAAATAAAAGGATAAAAACCCCATGCAATAATTTTGACTTGATCCATACAGTTTAAACATGGTCAAGTCTTTTTGAATTTATGTTGATAGGGTTAGTGAATAAGGCCTGGCTAAACTGTTTAATCTTAGCTAGGTAGTTAGGCTAGGTAGTGAATAMATTTGATCAAACTGTTTAATCTTGGTCAAATATCCCCAAGATAGAGTAATTTCTTAGCCCAACAGTCTAATCTAGGCTAAATGTGGTAGATAAATAGGATAGAGCATAGGTTAATTGGTTTTATTTCAATAAGACAAGCATAATGATGGTCGAGATTCTTGATTTTGATGTGTGRATGATGTTTTCTAACCTCCTCAGTGATCAAAATGATAGGATGCAATGCCAAAACCCACAAAATACACACTATCCTAAGTTTCTGCAAAGTAATATGCTACATGCTCTATGATTAAAGGTTATGCTGAGATCAATGACTGAGCAAACATCACTCAGATCTATAGTTGATAAGAGATTTCAAACCTCCTCGACCGTTCTATGTTTAACGGAAGGGGGGGGGTTCGATATTGGTGGTTTTCCCGACGGGCCCCATCCTAACGTGGCACAAATCCATTACGTCGGACCCCCCCTTCTCTAAACCAGTTACCGCCTACCCCCCTCCGACATACCACCATACCAACCTTTCTATACCACCATCGCCTCAGGACATCACTCTCCACTACTCTGTCGTCTCATGATGTCACACTCCACTACCTCCTCTTATATGTCTTGTCTCATCACTTCGCCGACATATTCTCCCCACTTACCTGTCATATGTCAAGTCCCTTTTCACCTACCCTCCAATCACCGACTTCCACATCATCTTGACACACTCGTCATCCATACTTTACTGTCCACCCCATACCCAGGTTATCCGTTGGCCAATAAATACATGCTAACACATCTATTAGCTTGTTGACCTATCCCCGTGCCCGACGAATACCCGTTCACCCACATTTAATCCCGTCTCCACCATTATCACCCTGTTTACATTTTCCGCATACCAGAAGCTCATTCCCCCCGCCATTTTCAACCAATAACCGAGATAAATCCAATCACCTGCTAACATTTTTGTTTCAATGTGCATGTACCAGTCAAATTGATGGCACCCAAATCTAAGAGATCAAAGGTTGAGGAAAATCCGTTCCTCCCATCTCTTTTCGATCTCGACCGAATCTCGCTAGCTGACAAAGATTACCTGATCTTAGAGACCAGATGCGAATTCGATTTTGCCGAATTACATTCATGGTTTAGGGACACCTTCCTGGATCAAAGTGATGAGATTGGACTTTGGGAGTCCAATCTCCCCATGTATCTTTTCCCCCAAATTCACCATTTTCCCGAGTTCGCCCTCAAGTGCCAGGTGCATTATCTCCCCGATCGGAGAGCCATTATTTTGTCATCTATAGAGACCCTTTTCACTATCACACCTGAGGCCATTGAACAGATGATGCAAATACCCATAGTTGAATCCCCCTCTCCTTTCACCATTGAAGTTCTAACTAAAATGTACCAGAGTTTGTCTTTTCCCCAGAGAGCGCAATGTTTTGAGTTTTTCCTCCCACAGGATGCCCAATTCCCCAAGAAAAATCCCCCTTAACATTCCTCCATGTTTTCAAAAAAAGGTAACCAAGTCATTTCATCATTATGTTGTCTGCTCGGTTATTTTTCAGACGAATGGGTGGACGAGCCCATCTTGAGTTTATTGTCCATTTTCTCCGCCGAAGAAAAAGCCACCACACGGTTCGACTACAACAATTTTCTAGATGAGAACATGCATGAATTTTTTTTCAGATTTCCCACAGAGGGCATGTTCCGATACTCTTCAATACTGGCTTACATGTTCATGTTCTTTCAAGTAGATAAGTTCTTATTTCCGATGCAGAAACTGGACCAGGATGACAAACCACGACCTGCCACCTCTTGGACTTCATTACTGAGAAAAAACTCCACAGAGTTTAATTTCAAGCAATTCATTGAGCAATTTTACCACCTAGTGGTAAGCATGCTCAGTGGTAGACAGGAACCGAGGATAAATGAGAAGATCCAAATAATTTTACACCTCTCAGACCTCACCAAGACTGGAGATTGGTATCTGTACCAGAATCACATGGAAATAAGAATTTATGGATGTGAGCTGGCTCCTTATAAACTTCCTAGATATGTACCTATTAGAATATTCACCTTGGAATACATCAGGCAAATGATCAACTCCGACGACACACATTTTGTAGCTTTGAAGAAGAAACAACAATTGAGAATTAAAGGGAAGATAAGATCCTTTATCTGTAACAATCGAGCTACTGGGGAAGAGACAAACAAGCTACTAAAGGAAATGAAGTTTGGCATCAGTTTCCTTTGGCACTATGATCCGTGTGGGATTATTGCAGAAATGAGATTAAGGAATAAAAGTTCCCCATATGCTCATGCACCCAAACCAAAGATCGAGAAATTTTTGAACCAAACAGAGTGGGCGGTGAACACTCTGGAAGACATTGAACAACAATCTCCTCCAGTTGTGATTTCACAAACCACTACACCACAGATACCTAAGGAGAAAACACCCAGAAAGAATGCCTCGCCTTCAGTCACTGAAGTGTAAGCAGAAGATTTCCACGGTGGCCAAGGTCAGTTCCATGTTTTCAAGAATACAAGCTATCATTATAGACAAGGCATTTCTAGAGACTCTGCAGTTGGACCTCAGTATCCAACACGAAATCAAGTAAATTTTCATCACCAAGCCGACTTTTGCCAAATATACAGAAATGGATGAAATCTACCGAAAGATACTAAAGGTCACCATTCCCAATCAACAAAGATGGGAAGAGTTGTGTGAATTGATCGAGTAAAAGATGAGGTGGACGTACAAGTCAACATGCATAACATTGAAAGTCAAGTTGATGACTCACCAACAACTTTCCCCAAAATAAACATAGAAAATCCGACAAATCATCAACAGTTCCTTTATTTTTGTATCTTGTTATCTAGTTAGTTAGATTTAGATTCCACCACATCCTGATCATTAATGATAGGGTTTTTTGTAAGTTTTATTATATATACTTCAAACTTTGAAGTATTGGGGGTTGATCTATACACCCAAGCAAGCTGTAAGCACTGTAATGTTTCTCCGAGATCTACCAGTAATAAAAAAGACATTTCACAGGATTCTTGCTTGTCAACTGTTGGTGATGTTTACTCCTCTTCGTTAAATGTTTTTTCTGTCTTCGTAATCATCTATGTTTTCTATATATGATCATTTAAAAGGAGTTAAAGTTGCACAATTTATCTTTGTATACTATGCTTCTGACTTTTAAAAGATCTTAATGTTTGTCTTCTGATGTTATGATAAAGAAATTCTTATTTGCTTCTTTATTTTAATTGACTATCTCATCTTTTCTGCTGTCCATTATTCTACTTCTAAAGAATCCAGCAGTAGCATTATCCTGCCTTGTGAAAATACCTTTTAAAACCTGTTCTTTGATCTCAAACTTTATAAAACAGACCCCATAGCCCAATGGATACGTGAACAATTTTCAACCATTCTTATAAACAAACAACACAGTCTTATTTATTTAACTAGCCTAATATTTGAAACCTGAAATATAGTTAAATCTTATAGAGAGATCCCTCTCTGAAACTGGTAGAGCTAGATCCCAGTTTCAAAGTGGTTGGATAAAATTACTTCTGATAAATTTATTCTGCCTCCCGACAAACTTTGGGAATTTACAGAGTGATAACAAAAATATTCATGAGCAATTGTCTTAGTCCACCCTCACGACATCATGGACCTATCGAACTAGGTAATCGTTAACCTACTGTTCAAGCCATGATGCAAGTGCTAGTAGGTTGTGAGAGGGACCCTGCAACACCTCTCCCTCAATGTCTAGTTTCTGTGCATGGCCCCTTTACTCCTTATGTGAGTCGGATTAGCAAGCATCGTCAACCCTACATCCACTGACAAAAAACGTGTCAATAATCGATATACATAAATCATACTGTAATCAATCATAATTCACATGTGCGTAAAACAAAATACTCAAACAAATACAATCCACTCCCTGACTCAATCCAGAGTCCAAAGAAGTCCCTTGATTCCATCAACATCCATAGCCTGTCATGTATCCTGCACACTCAAGAAGCTCGTCAATAACATCTGCCAATACATATACATCAAAATAACAATAATTCACAACATATCATCATCATCATATATATAACCGATAATCAAAATGAAATCATAATATACCATAACCAGATCACTTGCACGCAAGTGTCCTCAAAGAATATGTCAGTAAAAGTGTGCTTAGTGGAGTGGGATGTTACATACACCCCCTCTTATTTTAAACTTTGTCCCGAAGTTTGTATAGTATATAAATGCATGTAACTAAATGTATATGACATATATCTAAATGTCCAATCTATCAAACAAGTAAGGAAATTGTTGACACATCTCATATGCATCCTCCCAGGTAGCCGAGTGTCGACTATAGTTGTCCCACTTGACCTTGACATGATCGACTATTCGATGCCATAGTTGTCGAATGCGATGATCCATAATGCAGATTGGCTCTGCCATGAGAGCACCCTCATTTGACACCTACAAATAACTCATGTCAATAACATGTGACAGATCACTAATATAATGTCGTAAAAAAATTACATGAAATACATCGTGCATATGCCTGAAAGAATCATACAAGGCTAGTTGATAAGCCATGGGTCCTTTATTTTCCAAAACCTCGAAAGGTCTCATAAACCTAGGAGATAGTTTAGCACCCTTTCCAAACTTGATCGAACTCTTGTGCGGTTTTACCTAGAAGAAAACCCTATCGCCAACTTCGTAGTTGTGATCAACGCGATGCGCATCATCATAACTCTTATGTCTATCATGTGCTTCTTTAATCCTATGTATTATTGATTTCATTTGTTCTTCCATTTCTTGAATCACTTTTGGTCCCACAAGGACCCTATCCTTAAGTCTATCCCAACTCAATGACTTCAGACACAGTCACCCATAAAGAAATTCAAATGGTGCCATCTTAATGGGTCCCACCAGGACCCTATCCTCAAGTCTATCCCAACTCAATGACGTTAGACATAGTCACCCATAAAGAAATTCAAACGGTGCCATCTTAATCATACTATGGTAGTTGTTGTTGTATGCAAAATCTACCATGGAAAGAATTATTCCCAACATTTATGTTGGTCCATTACATACATACCCAACATATCCTCCAAAATCTGGTTCATTCTCTTTGTTTTTTCGTCTGTATCAGGGTGATATGTAGTATTAAAATTCAGTTGCGTTCCTAAAACCTATTGGAAACTGGTCCAAAACCATCCTGTAAACACCGATCCTCGATCATATATGATTCTTCTTGGTACTCCATGTAACCTCATAATATCGCTAACAAAAAATATGGCTATATCTGGTGCCTGATACATCGTATGCACTGGAATAAAGTGTGCACTCTTCATCAGATTTTCAACTACCACACAAATCAAATCATGTCTCCTTGCCGTCAGTGGAAATCCAATGATAAAATCCATCGAAATGACCTCCCATTTTGATTCAGGAATAACATGTGGCTGTAATAATCTTGTTGGATGTCTATGTTCATCCTTCACTTACTGACATTCTAGACATCTCGTGACGTAACTAACTATGTCCTCTTTCATTCCTTTTCAGAAGAGTAAAGGCTTAAGGTCTGCCTTCATCTTCAAGACTCCTAGATGAGCCATGTAAATTGCTCTATCAACGCCGCTTAGAATCAAACTTCTTAGTTCGTTATTAGGTGGTATGCAGATTCTGTCGTTATATCTCAACAATCCATCGTTGTCTAAAGATTAACCTTCAAACTTTGGTACCATCATGGTATTCTGTCCAATATTATCCTTAACTTGTTTATACCAGTCACCGTCTATCTGTAAAGTTAGAATCTTTTCTTGAATATTTGTCTTAATAGGTATTACTGAGAATATGCGTGGTCTTTGACTCAATGCATATGCTACTGTATTCATCGTTCCTTTAATGTAGGTAATCTAAAATTCGTATTTGCTAAGTAATTTTGACCAACGCCTTTATCTCACGTTTAAGTCACTTTGTGTAAAAATATTCTGCAATCCACAGTGATCTATATTTAATTTGAATTTTTGTCCAATCAGATAATGTCTCCATACTCTCAAGGTATATACAATTGCTAATAACTCCAAGTCATGCATTGCATAGTTTTCCTCATGCTTTCTCAATTTCCTTGAAATGTAAACGATGACTTGGCTATCTTGCATCAAAACTCCACCTAATCCTTCCTTGGATGCATCCGTGCATACCAATAATTCCTTGTCGATGTCGAGGACTTTTAGTAACAACGCTGTTGTCAACAACTCCTTGAGCTTTCAAAATTCTTCCGTGCATTTCTCTATCCAAATGAGCTTCTTGTTTTTCTTTTGCAATTCCATGATCGTATTCGCTATCTTCGAAAAACCTTCGACGAACCGTCGGTAATATCCTGCTAAACCCATAAAGCTACGTACTTATTGTACGTTTGTTAGTGTTGGAAATTCCATAATGGCCTCTACTTTTGATGGATCCACAATGATACCTTCGCCAGATATGGTATGTCCCAAGTAATGAATCTCTGATTGGTAAAACGAACATTTACATAGCTTCCCGTAGAATTTATTTTCTCTTATAAATTGTATAACCAATTTCAAGTGTTTGTCATGCTCTTATTTCATCCGAGAATAAATTTGTATGTCATCAATAAATACCTGAATGAACTTTCCCAAGTATTCACGGAACACCCCATTCATCAAACTCATGAATACCCCCAGGGAGTTCATCAAACGAAATGGTAAGACTGTAAACTCATAATGTCTGAATGTCTTCTTAAATGCGGTCTTAGGGATATATTCCTCCTTAATCAGTAATTGATGATATCCCAATCTCAAGTCAATCTTCGAAAACACCGTTGCTCCCTTCACCTGGTCAAACAAATAATCTATTCTTGGCAAAATATACTAGTTCTTGATTGTTTCTCTGTTCCATTGATGATAATCAATACAAATTCTCCACGAGCCATCCTTGTTTCTCACGAAAATAACTGGTGCAACCCACAATGACACGTTTGGAGGTATAAGTCCCAACTCCAACAACTCCTTCAATTTCATTTTCAACTCCTTCAATTTAGGCGTTGACATTCGATAAGGCGTTCTTGCTATCAGTTCAGTTCTAGGTTTCAAGTTGATTGTAAACTCCAACTCTCTTTCAGGTGATAAACCTGACAACTCTTCTGGAAATACGTCTGCAAACTCTTTCATTACAGGAAGGTTTTCTAATCGTTCCACCTTGCCCTTTTATTTTAGCACTAAGATTGCATATAAATTGCATCCCTTGCGCATACTCTTTTGTAGTTGTAGGGAAGAAATACACCTCAAGGACACTCCGTGGTTTCTTCCTACAATTACTCTATTCTTCCCCAAATCATTTGTCAAACTTAACTATTTCGTCTTACAATTAAGGATGGCATCATGTGATTCTATCCATTCCATACCAATTACTATGTCATAAGATCCTAAGATCGTGACATACAAATCAATCTTCATTACAAAATATCCCAAGTTAATGCTACAGTCCATAGCCTTTCCTCCAACGTTCTGTTTGGCACTCGATGCCATTTCTACGTATCTAAATTCATCCTGCTCGACTGCCTTTACCTTAATTCTCTTTAGCACTGCACTAGAAATAATTCTCTCTGTATCACCTAGATCTATCAAGATACTGTAAGTTTGATCAACAATCATACCTGTTGTCTTGAGCACAGTGAACTGGTGCTCGGCCTAGCGATTGTTCACCACTGCATGTATCCTGTGGGCCTTGCCCAAATCTCCAATAGTAGTGGGTCTTGATGATCTGGCCGCCTTAGCCTTCTCAGTCGGACAATATCGCTGGTAATATGGCTCTCCACATGTCCAACATCCAGTCTTCGATCTAGTGCTCCTGGTCCTTGAAGTAGAAGTTGTTGGCTTAGCAGTCTGTGATCCTGGTCTGTTCTGCTGAACGAGCCTAAAATGATACTGCTGCTGCGGATGAAGCTGTTGATGCTGCTGTCATCCTCTGTTGAGGAGTCTATCATCGCGATGTCGAGAACATAGGTCCTCTAGGTGTATCTCGATGCCGAGGAGTCTGGCTGGCTAGTTTGTGATGCTTTTGCACTCTTGATGTCGTCTGTCCAGTCGGTCTAGAAGGAGTCCTTCCCTGATCCCCACTGTTCAATTATTCCTATGCAATAAGGGCCTTATGAATTGCATAGTGCAACGTTTGAGGCATTAGGATCCTCACCTTTGCATGAATGTTGAAGTTAAGGCCGAACACAAAATTCTTGACCTTTAACTTTTGTGTGTTCAGATGTGGAGCATATCTAAGTAGATCCATGAACCTGTTCTCATACTTCAACACCGTAATACCACCTTGTCGTAAGGCATTGAACTCATTAAACTGGTGCTCAATGAATTCCTCAGAAAAATATCTCTCCTAGAACCATTCATCAAACAACTCCCATGACACATCTTCGACGACCATATTTAGTTGAGGTAGGAGCGTATTCCACGAAAGTAGAGCACTCCCTTTCAATTGGAATAATTCCATGCAAACCTTCATGTTGGAGGTCTAATCATGAAGTGTGAAGCACATCACCATGTTCTCCAACCATGCCTTGGAGGCTAAGCCATCTGTGGCACCCTAGAAATCGGGAAACTTCACCTTCTCGAGTTATTTGTGTATAATACTACTACCAGTTGGAGCGCCTGTGAACCCTCATTGGACACAAACACTCTACCCTCGTCTCGATCTAGACGGTTGATCAACGTCTCTGACATCCTCTGGAAGGATCTCATCATACCTACCACATATCCCATAACAACTTACTCTTACTCAATAGTCTATTCATCTCCTTGGGGGTTAGACCCCTCTGGCATGGATACTATCGGATGTGTCACACCTGTTCCTTCAACACCACATCGTCTACTTCCCTTGCATCCTCTAACCATGATTACCTTCATGGACAATTTAAAAATTAATTAGTGATACATCCTTAATCATTTAGTGAACACAATGGAAGGCATAACGGTCCAAATGTCGCACAGTTAAACCCGCTCTAATACCATATGTAACATCCCCTCCGTTACGACATCAATGTAAGTGAGTACAAAAGTGGTGATATTTTTTTTTTTAAACATCCTTAGAACAATGTTATACTACACTAACATACTTCAAAATACACATTATATTCTCATCTACATCACAACACGACAACAATCAAAGTCGTCATCACTATAATTAATAGATTAATTTCATCGCATAAAGATAACAAAGATGTCTACCCACCCAACCTACCTCCAAGGTTAGGACCTCCAAGACACATAATCAACGCTCAATTCTAGGATTCATCCGATTGATTTTGACCATTAAATGTCTCAGGATTGGCGACTATTCTGAGGAACATGGAGGTATCTATTCCCATATCCCCCTTCTAACCTAAGTTAGGACTTAAAATTAACAGTAATATGCACGATCGAAGAACAATCCATTTCATTCAAGAACTTCATTATACTAGCAGAAAAATTCGACAATTCATCAATACTATTATCTCACCATAAGAAGCTACATAATGTCTAGTTTCATTTGCACAACGAATCATCACAATTGCCATAATACATAGTGATAACGTCCAACCCAAGATAATTGTAAACAATGAAATAAGCAATTGTAAGTAATAGTATAAATTCTTCTTTTATACCAATAAAATTACTCATATAATATCAAGATGAACTTTATAGATTATACCTCAGTAATTACATATTCAAATCATCAAGAATTAATTTAAAATATTCTTACTAAAATCTAAGGACTTTTCCTAGAAGGTAATAAAGTATCAGGCATAAGATTTTATTATCCATACTAAAATGCCTTGGGTAAAGATTTTCAACACATAAAGCACCACAATGTTAATCCAGAATAAAATCACATTAAGTCAATTTAATTATTCGTCAACCGAGAATCAAGTATCTAATCAAGAATTCTCTAAAATTTCTAATATTATACCCACAATATTACTTAATAGTACACCCCTTAGTTCTTTAATAATTTACAATGTCAATTATCCTTGATTTCCTACATCAAATTATCACATATTTTAAATAAATATCCATACTAATTAAGGGTATCCATAATTACTATGGCTTAACTCTGGCACTTCTTTTTATGTACCTTAATAATAATGTACATTATTACTATGAATTATCTTTGCCACCCTTTTGTTATTATATATATACTTTAATTTAATTCCTTTATCTTGCCACGTCTTCTTATGTATAAGCTACGATAGTGTAAGAGAGGAGTTCATACTTGTAATGTTTAGGCGTTACTTCCACCTATCGCTACAAGCTCTCGAGGAAGTGTATGATAATAATATCCAAGGAGAAAAATAAGATCTTCCTATCATTACAGATTATGTGGCAATCCGAGGAATAGTTCCATGCGCGGAGTGATTTAATCCATAGATAAAAGGAGTGTGAAATATATAAACAGGAGTACAAAAAATATTTTGAATTGATAACAAAAATCCATAGGGAACGCAATGGAAGAAGCAACACTGTAATCAAGCGATGTAAGAAACCAACAGTGGCTATGGTAAAAAGATTTGAGGATGAGTAGAGTCGACTATAAGATAACATCGAGTACACACCAACAATCATTATAAAGAGTTAGGATCACTAGGAACTAACTCTACACTACTAAATCTAAGAGCCGACCATAAACTGTCAGTTACAACCACATTATCCTATTATGTTATTTTCTATACTTTTGGGATAACTTAGTCGTGGCTATAAGGAGTAATTCAACCACATTAGCACTAGAATAAGTGGTTGCTTATCTACCGTAAAAATAAATGAGAATGAAGAACATGAAAGGATCGACCAAAGATGTTTTAATGGTGAGAGGTCAATCGATTGATAGAAATAAAGAAAAATTCTCTAGTAGAAAATATAATTGAAGGTTAGATCTAAATCCTTGGTTCAATTGACGAGAAGATGTTGGAAATGTGATAAACTTGAGCAATATAAAAGGGACTACAAGTTGAAGGTAATGGAAGTCAGTACATGATCCGATGAGAAGCAGTTGACTGAGAGAAAGACTACTCAAGATAAAGGAGGTGATGTGTATTTGGTATCGACCAATACACAGTCAGATCAAGATGCTTGGTTGATCATCTTAGGAGCATCCTATCATATGACACTTCATAGAGAATGGTTCTACGAACATGAGATATATGAAGGAGGATATATGTTCTTGGGGGATGATTCGACAACCAAAATTATTGGACGAGGAAGAGTCTGATTGATACTACAAGATGAGAGGAGTAGAACTCTTCTGGGTGTGCTACATATCCCAGGTTTGGCATGAAACCTGATATCTTTTAGCAAGATGAGTGATGTAGGAGTGCACACTCTATTTCAAAAGGATACATGCAAAATGGTCAGGGGTGCAATGGACTTAATGAAAAGAGTTCAAATTGGAACCATATACAAGCTGTTAGAGAATGTTGACTTGATTGGATGCAACAACATTGTTGTTCTTGAAGTCGACTCGACTCATCTCTTGCCGAGTCAATTCAAACCGACTCTACAAGCTTTCATCAAGTCGAATCGACCATGTTATGGCATGAAAGGATGGGACACATTGGAGAAAAAGTATTTCGGGCTATGCATAACAAAGGTATGGTCGAAGGTCTTCCTAAATGTAATTTAGAAGTCAAATTTTGTGAACATTGCATATATGGAAAACAAAGTCGGGATAGGTTCCCATTTAAAACAACAAGGACAAAGGGGATTCTAGAATTGGTTCATAATGATGTGTTTGGGTGTAACAGTCCCTTCACTTGGTGGATACCTGTATTATGTTTCCTTTGTAGATGATTTTTCTAGAAAGATGTGGATATATTTCCTAAGGAAGAAATCAAAGGTTTTCGACAAATTCAAAGAGTTTAAATCTCTTGTGGAAAACCAGATAGATAAGAAGATCAAGGTGTTGAGAACTAACAATGATGGTGAATTTTGTGGAAAGGATTTTGAGCAGTTCTGCAAGAAGTGTGGCATAGGACTCCAAAATACCACGCCACATTCTCCACAAAAAAAATGGAGTTGATGAAAGAATGAACAAAACATTGATGGAAAAGGCAAGGATGATGCTCAATGGTGCTAGGCTTGCAAAATAATTATGGGTAAAAGTAGTTAACACTGCAAAATATATGGTGAATATGTCTCCTTCGTCTAAATTAGTTTGACACAAATCCACATGAGGTATGGTTTGGTAATAATCCTTCACTTTCACGTCTCAAAGTATTTGACTGTGATGCATTTGTGCATGTTCTCGAGAAAAAGAGGAGTAAGCTGGACAAGAAGGAATTCAATTGTATTTTTATCAGGTACAAAGAAGGAATGAAAGGATTAGCTTTTGGATCCTACATCAAGGAGAACATTGTATAGTCGAGATGTGGTCTTCAGAGAAGTTAGAGGCAAGTCCGAGACTTGAGTATGAAGTGGTTCAAATAGAGAAAAATCCAGAGAAGGTGAGGTTTGAACTGAGGAACACATAAAATGATTCATATGAGTTGACTGAATCAGATGAAGAGGTGGAACAACCGACCTTGGTTGTAAGGAGGTATGAACAAGTAAGAAAACCAGTCAAAAAATATATTCCTACTGATTTTCGTTCTGCATTTCTGTTAACTTCCATTGACGAGGAGCCCAAATCATTCATGGAGGCAGTCGAATCGAAAGAGGGTAGACTATGGAAGGACGTCATGATCGAAGAAATGGAATCCTTGCACACGAATGAGATTTGGGATTTGGTCGAATTACCTAGTGGAAGAAATCTTGTTGGTAGCAAATGGGTATTCAAGAAAAATATGAATGCAGCTAGTCAACTCGATAAATTCAAAGCCTGATTAGTAGTGAAGGGATATGCCCAAGTCGAAGGAGTTTACTTTGGTGATATTTTTTCCCCTGTTGAAAAATTAAATTTTGTTAGAGTACTATTGTCTCTGGCTGCAACATCTGATCTTGAAATAGTGAAAATGGATGTGAAGACAATGTTCCTACATGGGGACCTGGAAGAATAAATTTACATGAAACAACCTAAAGGATTTGTAGTAAAGGGAAATGAAGAGATAACGTGAAAATTGAAAAGATCCCTTTATGGTCTAAAGAAATCGCCAAGGATGTGGTACCAAAAGTTTGACATGTACATCCTTAGTTTGGTATTTGCAAGAAGCAAAGCTGATCATTGTGTATATTACAAAGATGAAGGTGGGAATTTCATATATGTAGCATTGTAGATTGATGACATGTTGCTAATTGGAAACAACAAGGACACAATAAAGGAGGTGAAGAAACAACTATCCTCCAAGTTTGACATGAAGGATCTTGGTGCAACGAACTCATTCTAGGAATGGAGATCAAAAGAGATCGAGAAATTAGAAAGATTTGGTTGAAGCAAAGGAAGTGTATTGAAACAATCTTAAATCGTTTCAAAATGGAGGATTACAAACCTGTAAAGATGCCAATTCCTGTGGGAGCAAGGCTAATTATTGAGTAGTTTTTGAAGACACATGAATAAATATAGGTAGGGCATGGCACATGTTCCCTATGCAAGTGTTATCGATAGTCTGATGTATGTGATGGTATATACTTGACCAAAGCATTTCCCATGCAGTGGGGTGTTGAGTAGATACATGTCGACACACGGAAAGAGCATTGGAAAACTGCCAAAGAGTATTTAGGTATTTATGTGGCACAAAATATTATGTTATATGATACTGCCAAGAGAGTATTTAGGTATTTATGTGGCACAAAATATTATGTTATATGATACCAAGGGAAACATGGAGTTGACAATGAAGTAGATGTACATGGCTTTGTCTATGCTAACTTGATTGCATATTCGGATTGACAAAGGTCAACTACTGGATATATGTTCAAGATGTTCGGTGGAGAAATCAACTAAATGAGTAAGTGTCAGGCGGTCGTAGCCTTGTCAACAACAAAATATAAATACATGGCAGCCACTCACGGAAGCAAAGAAGCAGTATAGTAGCAATGAATATGTTCAAGGATTGGGTTTGAGAAAATATTTATGAAGATAAATTGTGATAGTCAAAGTGAAATATTCCTAGCAAAGAACCCAACTTATCATTCCAAGACGAAGCATATTGATGTACAATACCATTTCATGAGAGACGTGGTGGAAAGAAACAAGGTGCTACTCGAGAAAGTAGACACATTGCAAAACATAACACACTATTTGACCAAGTCTGTGAGTGTTGTGAAGTTCTCTTGGTGCAAAGAGGCAATTGGAATTACTACCATGGGTCTGTGAATAAAAGTGCAGGTTCTCCTGTCTCAACAAAGAGGACAACAAGTGGGAAACTATTGGGTTTTTATAATATTTGCGGTGAAAGTCGAAGGTCGAAGTGATTAACCAGGGAAGTTGAAGTCAAAGCGATTGAAAAAAAGTCAAGAGGTCAACCAACAAGAGGTCACTGGGAGGTCATGTGACAATCGACTAAAGAGCAAATGGAGTTCGACCAGTAATCCAAGTGGTGGTTGATTGTAACTGAAACTCGAGATTCATGAGATTTGTAGCCAATGATATGTGTGGATCTATAATCATTTTTAACCGCCTTTCTTTAGGGTTTTTCCTACTATAAATCCTATAAATAAGGTGTGTTGTAATACTATAAAAACTAATCTTTAGATCAATATATTAGAGGTTGTTGGTCATGTAGATGTAAGCCAAATTGGCTACAAGGTTCTTCTTGTGTAAAGAAATAGGGTATGATGTCGATTGTGTCTTAGGTGTAGACCAAGGTTAGGCATGTAACCTTTTATTTTGAATTAATAAGATAAAAAAAAAAGTAATATTCTCAAGGAATGTTGGTTTTCCCATTTGGATTTACAGGGTAAATTCTCTGTGTACTATGTGATTGCTTTGTCATTTACTTTCTTACTTAAATTTGTCTTCTTCTCTTCTACTAGGTTTAGTGTGGAAGTTTATTTCTTGACATCCATAAGGATCCCAAGCATATTTAACCCAATTTGTAATAATAAAGTATGAGGGGAATCTACCTACAAAGTATCCTAATAGGGAATGACACCCTAACCCATAAAAAAAAACAAAAACATATTGATTAATAGGAATTTCAATGGAAATTTCATTAGAAATAATTTCAGTACATTGTGAAAAACATCAACGACAAACTTGTGAGGAACCTTTATCATCACCATTGTTGTTATTTTTATGCACTTTGATACAAATTCCTTTCAAAGTAATATTAGGAAATAGGGCATTCATTTGGCTCCCACTTGCCTTATGATGGTCAATCTAGGGTTTGTTGTCTAGGTCACAACCATAAATGTTGTGAGATCAAACGTTTTCACCAATTAGAAAACCAATAAATGTGGTGAGGATAGTTAATATTGCCAAAATATCACGAGTAGACTCCCATAAGGTAAACCCTAGACAAGAGATCTCTTTCTTCTATCCTTTCATTAATTGAAGTTTATTTTTATTTTTTATGTGTGGAGTTATTTATGAATATGAGATCCTAATTTAAAAACATAATCTCTAATAGATAGTATTAGAATTGATGAGACTATCATCCATTGAAACTTTGTTGGAAAGTTTGACATTGGCATTAAGATCTCCATCAATTCCTTCCTTCATTAGTCTCAATTATGTAGAAATCCTTTTCGCTACACTTCAACATAATATTTTGGTGAACATTTTTATAACTTTGACTTATCCACATTGTATATATCCTCATTCCAATATCATGTTTGTCAATGTTAATAGTTTCTCTTCATGTTCACGAGCAACACATAACACAATTTCCTTGCCATGTCCTTATCATCATTTGTTTCTCCTATGTGAGGCCTATTCTAATGCAAATGTGTAAATGTTACCATCATTGCTTCTTTTTGTCAAACACTTATTGGGATTTTCTTGAAATTGGTTTCCAACCTAGCTTTCAAATATATAAGTTCCACAGATGGTGCATACTTAGTGTTGTCAAATACTATGTGAAACCAACTCAATAAAGTGTCATTTTTAGTACAATATGAGCTATTAGAGCCCCTCTTTTATCCTATTTATACCCCCCTCAAAAACATAGAGAATTCCTATTTCAACATATGATAACCCTCACTGTGTAATTTAATCTTATGCAACAATAGTCTAAAATGCATAATTTGCTCCATAAGATTGAAGAATTAAAGAAATGTGCCTCAAAAATTTGTTTAATCTGCTCGAAAGGTTGCTACCCCGATAAAAATGACAAGTCTCCCTCCAAATAGTTGAATTTGAGTTCTCTCTCTCTCTCTCTCTCTCTCTCTCTCTCTCTCTCTCTCTCTCTCTATATATATATATATATATTCAATTTGTTTGAGGGGGACTTCTTATTCTTATAGGGTATTATGTGTGCGTGCATGTGCATAATACGTCTTTTGCATCTCTATTTCATTTTTATAATTTGTAAGTTGGCTTTAGAGTGTGAGTTCATAAACAAAGCTAATAACATCCTCCCTCAATCTAGTGTTAACCTCACTTACAGATAGAAGTATATGGTTTTTATCCCATTACTTATGTTACCCTAATTATGATGTCTTTTTAAATTCAAGCTAACTAAAACTAAATCAGAGTGACATATCCCTTGTTAAAAATTTAATTCCATGTTAATATAATTATTAATTTATCCAAAAATATAATATTAACACCTTATAAAACAACAACCCCTTATTTTACATACTACATATAACCAAATACTTAAAGAAACATAAAAATAAATAAATAAGAGTTTAAAAAAACATAAAAACAAATGCAAATTTAAAATATGTTAAATTGGCACTAAAGAGGTACACAATAAATCGTATTATTGAGCACAATGGAACAAAATTAATATAAAATCTCTCTCTAACCTCACACAACACAAAGATATTATTCATTAAAAACATTGTGAATTTCATGGATACTAAGTTGGTGAGTGCTTTTATTTATTTTAAACATTAAAGTTTACCGACCATCACATTTATTAATAGTTAATAACATCTATCTTGCAATATAGTTAAGAACATGTGTTTTATTTTTAGAGGTTACAGGTTCAAATTCAGAGGGGGCAGGGTATGTACACTTTTGTATACTTTAGCAGTCAAATTGTTGTGTAGAGGGGGTCCCTTGTCCCACAAACAAGGGGGTCTCATACACCAATTTGGTGTCTGGCTTGGTCGTGACCTTAAAATTAGACTGTTATTATTATTATAAGCAAAATTACTTTTAATTGACATACATAAACATTTTCTAATTAACATACTAGTTTTAGATGGTTCAAGAACTTTATTCTTCCTAGAGTGCTCTCTAAGGTTTGGGAAGGGTGTTGGCCCTTGACCAAGTTTTGAGGATACTTGGTCATGATTGACCTATTTTTGGGACTTCGACAGGCTATCGAAGATGAAGTTGAGATCGCGGGATCTTGGCCCCCTTTTAAGGATTTTTGGGTTTTGGGACTATGTAACGGACATGGGCATGTCGGCCCATGGGTTTACCCATGCTTAGGCTCGCTTTTGTAATATATATATAGAAGCTAGGTGATCTAGGAGTAGTGATCGATCTATGTGATTGAAGGATTGTAAGTGTGCTAAGTGCTAAGTACTTTATTTGTGCATACCGTGTGAGACTTGCAGAGCTAAGTGCAAGTAATTATAAGAAGGCTTGGTGTTGTACCGTAGCTCGAAGAAGGAGGATCTGGTAGAGTGCACGCATATCTCCTGTCTTCTACGGAGTAGGATTTTGATGCTATGTGACTGTAAGAAGCTTGACCAAAGATAATAAAGAAGAGAAGAGTTGGTGGATGTAGCCCCAGGGTGGGGGTCAACCACGTAGCTCTGCTTTGTGATATGGATTGATGTATTATGTGTGATTTTCTTAGTGCTTTAATATAGATGACTGTTAGATAGATCTGACATTGCTTTGTGCTTATTAATGTGGTTGAATGCTAGATCTAACTTATATGAAAATGCTTAGAGCTTGATTTGCTATATCTGATATGTTCCTTTATGCTAAGTGTTATTAGATGCCAGATCTAGTGGAATATTATGATGCTTTGAGATTAGGGTTTTATCTGTGGAGTAGATACTAGTTGAATACTGATGAACTGTTGGTGCTAAGTGATCTGTTAAGTGTTAGAATCACAGATCTCTGTCCCAGCTAAGGTTGCAAACATATGAGTTCTGCAACCACCCCTGCCTCTACCTCGGGTGAGACTTCATCTGATTCGTAGGTGTTTCCGAAAGGGTAGGTAGTTAGGTTTTTGTTGGTGCACTGTTGTAGCGTTGAACCTCGGGTCTGCCCCTGTACCAACAAATGGTTCTGTTGTCGGGACCTGAAACTGTGATTGATGGGAACTGAAGAAGAAGAATCTTTGTGCAAATATCCGACCTGAAACTATGATTGCTAGGAGATGGGGAAGAAGAAGCTTTGTGCAAAGATCCAACCTAAAATTGTGATCGCTGGGAACTGAGAAAGAAAAAGCTTTGTGCGAAGATCTAGTTGATTCCTTCATTGGGAGGAATAGGACTATTCAGAGGAAAGTTGATAAACCTATGTGGAAAGCTCACCCAGATATCTATGAATGCCAATGGAACTTCGACAGAGGAAGAATTTGAAGTTGTTAAATTTATTGAGAACATTGCTCCATTTGATATGTTACTAGGAAAACCTTGGATTGAAAGAGATCAGGCCAGAAGGAAGGAAGATGAAGTCTTAGAGCAGAAGAAGCAAAAATTAAAAGATTTCATGACTAGGAGAATTGCACACTTGATTGAATAACAGGAGAACCAAGAGGAGCTATTTAAAACCAGAGACTTGGATGTTGAGGTTTCAAGAACACAAGAGGACTCACAAAAGACTAAAGTACCTACCCCAGATAAAGAAGAAGTATTACCCTTGAATCTTGGGAAAGAACCTCAACAACGCAAAGTTACTATGCCAAAAGGAGATAAGAATAAAAATGGAAAAAGGAATATTGAGACAAAGCTCACTAAAAAGAAGGATAGAAAGCTAAGTAATAAGAGAGATAAGATCGAAAAGTCACAGAAGGTTCCAGAGGGAACTTCGTAGAAGGAAAATTTGCAAAATTGGAACTTCGTCGGGATATCAGAGCAACGTCACATGGCGAAGCAATATAGCCGTTGGGAATAGTACAACAATTAGACCGATGCCCCGAACGGATAGAAAGGCATTTATGGATCGCCACCAGACCATTGGACCGCGTTGTAACGGACATAACTGAGTTAATGAAGGCTTCTTAACCGTTGCAAGAGATCCGTTACCAAGTATCTATTTATCTTGTCGTGCCATGCACCGAGAACACTTTTTCTAACTGTGAATCTAAGCCCACAAATTAGTTGATTTTGCATAGTGATCATCACATTACTTCCATCTATCCTGTTTCATTGAGAAATTACTCTTCGAACCCAAGATTTTCAAACCCAAGAGTGTATGTTGGAAGAGTTCAGCGTTGCAGAGAAAATTGTTGAAGAAGTTCTCATCGACCTCATTACTGAAAGAGTAATGTCGATGTCTGTGGGTGTACAAGCATCATTGGCAAGAGGAGTGCAAGCCTCTTCGTCGACTGCTCAAGGAGCTGGGCCATCCCGAGTAAAAAAGAGAACCAAGCATATAGATGATCTAGCCAATGCAAAGCTGATCCTGACCATACTGCCCGAATACATCCCACCTCTGGCTGGCGCGGTGAGCCGTGATAGTGAGCCAAGAGATTTCGAGTACACCTTGGTGACGACGTACCTCCCGAGGGGGATACACGTAGTTCGAACAGACCAGGACAAGATCACATCGTTGAAGTTCAATGAATTCAACCTCGGAGATCAAAATATTTATAGCATGCTCACCCTGTACAAATACCTGACCAGGATGAAGGGAAATAACTCAAAGATAATCCCCCAGCAGTGGATGATGAACCTCGCGTAATCCACTCTGTTAAATGTCATGAAAATCCCACATTTCGGAAGGCACCAGGAAGTCAACGCCTATGCCAAGCTGCTACTTTCATACTACCATGGCGGTTACTTATGGCTAGACCTCTGTATTACAGTTGATCTAACACTAATCCATAAGATTACAAGGTTGAGTATGCAAGGACCTAACCTGTAGGAGTTCTATCCAGGAAAATCTACAGATCACGCACTAGCTCAGAAGATCAAGGATACATACGACAATGTTGAGAAGGGGACATGAGGCTACATGGTAGCTTCCATCTAGAGTGGTGCAGTGTGCTTAGCATGCCAACTAATATATGGAAAGTTAGTAAGGAAGAACCGACCTACACAGGTCATAGGATTTTTCATTGACCATGCAAGGAAGTGCGCGGAAGGCTTAAAGATGAACTAGGTGAAGTCCCTAGTCAATCAACTTGAACTAGACTGTCACAAAGCACAGGATCAGAGTTACGAGTTTCATTTCAGCCGGCTCCTGATCCTCATCGCATTCGTTGCCTGGGAGATACCAGAAGGTGCGACTTTCCTGGACATCGAGCCATTTGAACCGCTTGTTGCGAATTTTACTACACTTTGGTACTCGAGTGATATGAACAAACAGTGGCAGTCAAACGCTATTTTTCACACATACTATCTCTAGCTAAAGAGATTCATCGAAGCTGAGCCTCACATGACTCTGAACACTTTATAGAGATTCCAACCCCTGATGAAGTTCCACACAGATCGACACTTCATCTACATAACATCACGAGCAGATGAACATAAGGAGCAACTCCAATCGTATTACAAGCTCACGGAAGAGGACCTTAAGGAGATCACTAAGGATTGGTCAGATGAACTCCTTATCCCTAATAACCCTGCAGAGATGTCTGACCCAGAACTTGACAGCCGAAGGATGCTCACAAAGAACATAACACACCCGGAACCAACAAAAGGAAGAAAATTGAAGAGGTCCAAGACTTAAGCAACACCTCAGGGAAGTCTGCTTCAGTATCACTTGACTGAGGGGGTGATGATGAAGTAGAAGAGATAAATGACAAATAATCTAAACAGAGGAAAGGTGAAGTAACACCGCCTAGAGATGAGGTTGATCCCTTGAAAAAGAGGAAGGTTTATTCCCCGAAACCTTCTTCCCGGAAGAAATCAAGAGCCATCATAACCAACATGCAGACTACACTCACTCCTGATGATTTTCACTTCATCATAGCAGATTTGTACGATGCTTCGCTGGAAATAACAGAAAAAAAAGAAGCCAAGCAAGGAGAAATATACAATAGAACTGAAGTCAAACTCTGAGGGGTACAGCAGGCCCTTCAGTCAAGTCGCACATTATTCACTGCGCCCCTTCCATCAGGAGAACCAAAGTTGGGAAACGAGCCAACCCAACTCCGCCGACTATGTAATGTCCCCAAGGCTGAGCCCTGTTTTAAATCATGTCTATGAAATGTAAGGCTTGCATTATGAATTGTAATTATGTTTTATAGGCTCGTGAGCCAAGTTTAAATAAGCTGGTGGGATTATGTGTTATTAGGCTGGAGAGCCTAAGTGTTAAGGCCATGAGCACTTTTGTATATGTAATCATGCAAAATATTAATAAAAAAATATAAACACCGCTGCGTGTAGACTGACCATGATGAATGAGTGATGGGGGAATAAGCTTCCACAGAATGGGTAAGGGATTGGGGGCTGGAAGGTGGGAAAGAGAGGCTAAGTGTTGAGCCTAGGGGATTAAGTCCTTGTGAATAATATTTTAATATTATTCCAAAATCCATGTGAAATATTTGTTTTGTCCTAAGTTCCTAGGAGGAACGCATGCTGATGGAGTGCATGCAACATCATGGGTGACATGTGTCGACCCAAGCGCATGCAGTTAAAACTAGAGAAGTGAGCCATGTTGGGGGTTCCTCCTCCATTCGGCCATTGATTGTCTGAACCATGAATCTTGTGGCCCCTGTATTCGACCTCTACATACCCTCACGCAGCTTGGAAACCAGAAAATAATAATGTTTTCCTGAGAAGCCGAGGTATCAGTCATCTGAACCGTTTGAGTCTGTGTTCGACCTCTACATTAATTCCTTGTCATGCACCCTGAAACCAGTGACAAACTCGTGGATTGAGCCATGTCACCTATGTACGTTGTGAGCCCAACCTATTCTCCCTTGCAGAGTCGAGTCTGTACCTAAACTGTCTTTGGGTTTCCACCTTCTGTTTTTCCTGAGTGGAATTGACCAGTTGTTGTTGCTGTTACCCTCACCTTGCGGAAATTGGGCTGAAACTGGTTGAAGAAGTGGGTTGTCAGGCCCGTGGTTGAAGAGGAAGGTTGTAAGGCTTATGAGGATCTGTCTCCAGGTGAGAGAGTCTGCTGGGAAGTGGTATTCTCCCAGAGAGAGTCCATCACCAACTTCAGAGCTCTGAGAATTCCTAATCCAGTCTGTTGCTGAGGCCTAGAGAGGGAGGTGAAGCATCGATGGACTGTGCTTGTGAAGGTGTATACTTCGGGGCAGAACAGACATGTGGGGAATGAGAGTCTGTTAGTAGTGGGTGTAAGAAGGCATACTATGAAGAATCCTTCCGGTTATTCTGTGCAGTTTTCCCTGTAACCTCATCCTAGACTAGGATTCCTTGCCTTGGGTGGAGCTTAGTCCCAACTCAGGGGTGACCTACTGCTGAGAGTGATGAGCAGCGTGGTCTAAGGCTGGGAGGTTCATGGAAGGACTGCATGTAGTTGGTGGAATTACCACATTTTCAAAGATAAGTATCAACTTATGCTTAATATTATGTTTTCATGCCTGTGATGCTTATATGTATCATGTATTCTGTTGTGCATATGAATTATTGTTAATGCCAGGGATTATTTATGTTAGCAGTAATATTGTGCTTACTCTGAGTTAATTGTGTTTAATTTGATTTAAATCCATGTTATTAATTAAGTATGAGAATGATTTTGTTCTGCACAGTAGCGTTTTCCCGGCTAGTGGGGTTGATGGCCGGGGAAGAGTTACAGTTTGGTATCAAAGCCTAGTTTCAACGCTGAGCCTGGATGGGCCAGATAAGTGGTCTTTGGACCGAGTTTTTGAGAAGAATTTGTGTCTGGAGGACTAATTTCAGACCTCAGAATGTTCCTGAGTGTCAATGGACTACTTGACCATGTTATAAAGCTCAGGAGGTGTAGCTGTATTATAAAACTACAACCGGTGTGGTATATGGCCACGGGGAGAGAGAGAACTCCACACCAGAAGTGTTGGATCCATAGGATCTGTTTGGGAGGAAAGGATAACCCTCACAACCGTCATATCTAGAGACCGTGCACAAGGTGTAAAACCCTTTGGAGTTGCACATGAGTGTGGAAATCGCGATACGTGAAATCCCGAAATCATCAGGACCGTTGGATCATTTCCTGAATTCAGGGATCGTGAACTTGGAGCGCAGGCCAAATTCTTGGTCACTTCAAGTCCTGAATCAAAAAAGGGATTAACAAGGGTAGAATCGGACGGTAGAGTACTTCCAGGAAGTAGTTCCGAAATCCCGTGAGTCGTCAGATCAGGGGAGGCTCATAGCCGTTGATCTCATACATGAATCTCCATATCGGAATTCGGGGATTGAAGTGAAAAGAGATTTGGAGTCGCTCCATCGTGAACTCTCGGTTACCAAAAACCCGAAACCTTGAAATCCCAAATGATCTACACCATAGATCGTAGGAGAGGAACCTGATCATTGGATCAAGTAGATGAATAGACCATAAATTTCAGAATTTCAGCAAACAGAAGTTTGAGATGTGTAGATGCACGAACTCCTGATGCCCGAAACTCCAAAATGAAAAGTAAAGGTAGTGGGGCCCCTTGACATCACTGGGAGTGAGGTGGACCTTCTTAAGGACACCATGTGTCACTACCTTGGTGGGCGACAGCTGCGCTGTGGGCCTGGAGGGTAAGGAAATCAAATTTTTGGAAGTCGAAAGTTGGAGAGGGAAGCGAGTGCGAGAACCTCCGGAACCAAAACCCCAAAACCCGAAACCTCGAAGCCCCGAAATCCCAAAACCCCAAATCCCGAAATGCAAAGTTTCATTTGGAGAGATTTGTAGCACCTAATAGTTTAGCGTTTGATCACAGCCCGTGGATGCATGGGTTGGGGACTAAGAAAATGGGGGTTGTCACCCAAAAATAACAGAGCCGAGCAGAGCTCAGAAAATTCATGAAATCAAAATGTTTTCTTATTCAGATTGGTTTTGAATGTGTGGAATTTGTTAAGAAGAGATGGCCTGAAAAATTCTGGTTGTCTGCACATTGTGATTTCAGAAGTTTGACGAGTGCCAGAACCGATTAGAATTGCCACGGAGTGCAGAGAAATGGAAGAGTTGTTGATTGCCTCCAATTCAGAGAATGAAAGAGAAGGAAGGGATGTCAACTTGGGAGTCGAAGAATCGAACTCCAATGGGCACAGAAGAGAATTGGATAAGGAAGGACATATGATGAAAATCATTGAAAGATTGTAGAAATATGCCCAGGCTCACCGAGTTGATAGACGAAAGCTCATGAGAGTCAGGGATAGGCAGGGTAAATTCAACTTAAGGATGTTGAAGAGTCTGGAAATAATAGAAAAGAAATTGGAAAAGGAGAGTGAATCAAGCAAGACATAGAGTCGCAAGACCCCTGAGAGGAAAAGAAGATCAAGGAGTGTCAGCAGACATCGTCGTCACTCCCCAAAGCATTCCAGTAGAGTTAAAGCCAATTCCCTACCAGAAAACACCGAAGATCTGGAGTGGATGGATTGAAAAGGGAGATGAACAAGATTAAGCCTCCTACGTTTGATGGAGAACATAAGAAGGAGGAAGATGCCGAAACATGGTTGCTTGGCATGAAGAAATATTTCCAA
>SNQJ01S0008841.1:74641-98061 GCA_010110895.2 Picea sitchensis | reverse complement strand
GAGAGCCTGCTTTTGTATATGTAATCATGCAGAATATTAATAAAAAAATATAAACACCACTGCGTGCAGACCGACCACGATGAATGAGTGATGGGGGACTAAGCTTCCATAGAATGGGTAAGGGATTGGGGGCTGGAAGGTGGGAAAGAGAGGCTAAGTTTTGAGCCTAGGGGCTTAAGTCCTTGGGAATAATATTTTAATATTATTCCAAAAGCCATGTGAAATATTTGTTTCTTCCTAAGTTCCTGGGAGGAACGCATGCTGATGGAGTGCATCCAACATCATGGGTGGCATGTGTTGACCCAATCACATGCAGTTAAAACCAGAGAAGTGAGTTGTGTTGGGGGTTCCTCCTCCATTCGACCGTCGATTGTATGAACCGTGAATCCCGTGGCCCCTGTATTCGACGTCTGCATACCCTCACGTAGCTTGGAAACCAGAAAATCATAATGTTTTCCTGAGAAGCTGAGGTATCAGTCGTCTGAACCATTTGAGTCTGTGTTCGACCTCTGCATTAATTCCTTGTCACGCACCTTGAAACCAGTGACAAACTCGTGGATTGAGCCGTGTCACATGTGTATGCTGTGAGCCTAGCCTATTCTCCCTTGCAGAGTTGAGTTTGTACCTGAACTGTCATTGGGTTGCTACCTTCTATTTTTCCTGAGTGGAATTGACCAATTGTTGTTGCTGTTATCCTCACCTTGCGGAAATTGGGCTGAAACTGGTTGAAGAAGCGGGTTTTTAGGCCCGTGGTTGAAGAGGCAGGTTGTAAGGTCTATGAACATCTCTCTATAGGGGAGAGAGTCTGATGGGAAGTGTTATTCTCCCAGAGAGAGTCCAACACCAGCTTCAGAGCTCTGAGAATTCCTGATCCGACATGTTGCTGAGGCCTAGAGAGGGAGGTGAAGCACCGATGTATTGTGCTTTTGAAGGTGTATACTCCAGGGCGGACCAGGCATGTGGGGAATGAGAGTCTGTTAGTAGTGGGCGTAAGAAGGCATGCTGGGAAGAATCCTTCCGGTTATTCTGTGCAGTTTTCCCTGTAACCTCAGCCTAGACTAGGATTCCTTACCTTGGGTGGAGCTTAGTCTCAACTCGGGGGTGACCTACTACTGAGAGTGATGAGAAGTGTGGTCTAAGGATGGGAGGCTCGTGTAAGGCCTACACGTAGTTGGTGGAATTACCACGATTTCAAAGATAAGTATCAACTTATGCTTAATATTATGTTTTGCATGCCTGTGATGCTTATATGTATCATGTATTCTGTTGTGCATATGAATTATTGTTAATGCCAGGGATTATTTATGTTAGCAGTAATCTTGTGCTTACTCTGAGTTAATTATGTTTAATTTGATTTAAATGCATGTTATTAATTAAGTATGAGAATGATGTTGTTCTGCACAGTAGCATTTGCCTGGCCAGTGGAGTTGATGGCCGGGGAAGAGTTACAGACTAGCAGATGCAATTGAAGCCCACCTTCGATGAGCACAAGAAGAAACAGAAGAAGCCACCCAAGCCTTGAAGTAAGTGCAAGGAGTACTCGTAGAACAACATAGAGTTGCAGAACATGAGAAGGTTGCTCTCTAAGCCAAATTCGACGAAGAGAAAGCACAGATGCAACAAGGAAAAGAACAGTTGCTCGTAGATCAACTCGAAGTGAAAGAAGCGGTTAACATAGCACTTCTCTTTGTGACAGGATTAGAACCACAGGAAGAAGACCGGGTCATGCATCAAGTAGAGCAACTCGTAGAAGCTATCCAATGGCTACAACAAAGAATAACAGATTTAGAGCTTCGCACAATGCCCGACACTCCACAGGATGTAAGGGACCAGAGAGAAGCAACTGCCCGTAGTGCAGTTGACAGAATAAAGGCCCTTGCCATCGAATGCAAGCAACTGAGTGATCACAGTGCCCAAACATACAAGCGACTCATTGAGAACCCAGAATTGAAGGCACTGGAGTCACAACTCCATGAAGCAAAGCAGGAAGTAGAGACAATACAGGCGCAGTTGAAGCCCCTATCAGCCGTGGAAAGAATGAAATGATCCCAGGAGCAATGCACTGCCCAGTAGGAGGTCCACACTATTTAGAGCAGAGTTATGGAAGTGACTCAGAGGCTCTAACCTCTACAAGATGAGGATTACCAATTGTTTGTAGAGATCGAAGGCCAAGGAGCAGAACTGGAGCAGATCGTCACTGCAACTGAACAACGTCTAGAGGGACCTGTCAACGAAGCAATCAACCAAGAGTTCACTGAACAAGAGGTTGTGGCACAACAACAAGTCGAATCAGCTCGAGCCAAGATCGAGGCTTTCGAAGCAGAACCACCCAGACCAGAGTGACTCGGGATGAGTCACAGGTGAGTGTTGGGGGCCTGTTGGCCCTTGAGCAATTTTTGAGGATACTTGGTCATGATTGACCTATTTTTGGGACTTCGACAGGCTATCGAAGACAGAGCACAAGACGAAACAGAGATCGCAAAATCTCACCCCCCTTTTAGGGATTTTTTGGTTTTGGGACCATGTAACGGGTATGGGAATGTCGGCCCATGGGTTTATCCATGCTTAGGCCCGCTTTTGTAATATATATAGAAGCTAGGCGATATAGGAGTAGTGATCGATCTATGTGATTGAAGGATTGTAAGTGTGCTAAGTGATAAGTACTTTCATTGTGCATACTTTGTGAGACTTGCAGAGCTAAGTGCAAGTAATTGTAAGAAGGCTTAGTGTTGTACCCTAGCTCGAAGAAGGAGGATATCGCGGAGTGCGTGCAGATCTCCTATCTTTCGTGGAGTAGGATTTTGATCCTATGTGCTCGTAAGAAGCTTGACCAAAGATAATAAAGAAGAGAAGAGTTGGTGGATGTATCCCTAGGGTGGGGGTGAACCACGTATATGCTGTGTTGCTCTGCTTTGTGCTATGGATTGATGTATTATGTGTGATTTTCTTAATGCTTTGATATAGATGACTGTTAGATAGATCTGACATTGCTTTGTGCTTATTAACATGGTTGAATGCTAGATCTAACTTATATGAAAATTCTTAGTGCTTGATCTGCTAGATCTTATATGTTCCTTTATGCTAAGTGATATTAGATGTCGGATCTAGTGGAATATTGCGATGCTTTGTGATTATGGTTTTATCTACATAGTAGATACTGGTTGAATACTGATGAACTGTCGGTGCTAAGTGCTATGTTAAGTGTTAGAATCACAGATCTGTGTCCCAGCTAAGGTTGTAGACATCTGAGTTCTACAACCACCCCTTCCTCTACCTCGGGTGAGATTTCATCTGCTTCGCAGGTGTTGCTGAAAGGGCCGGTAGTTAGGGTTTTGTTGGTGTGTTGTTGTAGCGTTGAACCCTGGGTCTGCCCCTGTACCAACAAAGGGATAAAGCCTACTTGAATGATTCCCATAAAAGTGTCATTATCCCCCGTGGGAGGCTTTTAACCTAAGGTTGAGATGGAGAAGCTCTAACTCTATCTAAGTTCCAATTTTGTGATTCTAAAACTTGCATTGTTTTTGGTAAAATTATCTATTTTTAAATAAATAAATAAATTTTAAAATAATAATCACAAATAAAATAAAATATAAAATAGTTAATAAAATTATAACCATTGATTAATACTCAATGAAAATGCTAAAGCATATCAAGAGAATGTTAATCCAAAACCATCAAAATTGTCAACGATCTTCTCCTTTAACAAAAAACCATCACATAATTTTTTTTTTTTTTATTGTTCCTTACTTCTAAATAACTCTAGATAATGTTTGGCAAATTTATGAGCCCTAAATACGCCTATTGACTACTCCAACAAACTACCTTTATTAACCTAATTTACTTGTAGAGATTCAAGTTTTGTGATGCTTGAAATTTGTTTCCATAGGATATGATTTTACCACAAAGTATATTTTTTATTTGTGCTTTGAAAAAAAAGTGGATTTAAAATATAAAACTCAAGAATTCCATCTCTTATGAAGTGAGTGATATGGGTAATAATAAAAAACCATTTTTTAATGTATTGGCGATTGTACAAGTTTTACAATTCTACGCATTTTCTTGAAATATTGCAAAATTATAAAATTTGTTCTCCCTTTGTAAAGAAAACGATTTATTTAGTGAGTATTCTTTTTTTTCCAACAAGAAATTAACTCGATTTATATTAGAGATATAAATCATTTACATCACAAGCAGCCATTACAATTCGTCCCGGAGACCCAGCCGGATTTGACCTCAAGACCTCCTCCCAACACTTGGAGAAAGGTACTTGTCATTACCAACCGCGCTGTCTCACGAGACTATTTAGTGAGTATTCTTGGTCGAAGCGAAATAAGCTATAAAATATAATAATCATTCCAAAACATTAATATGAAACTATCGTGTAATAATTCTTTGAGGGAGAGTGTTTAGAAGAGTGCCCCAAGTGAGAAGATGGCCAAATAATTCTTTGAGGGAGAGTGTTTAGAAGAGTTGCCCCAAGTTACAAGAAGAGCATGAATTGTAAAGCATTAAAGTTTTTAGAGCCCAACCTCCCAAGCCATGATGAAATAATGGGTACTTACGAAGCATTGAGTTATATCCAAACCCAATCTCAAAACTAAAAAATCAAAATCTAGTTGTAACTTTTTACTTGTGCCTCAAGTCCATCTTCGAGTGTTGTTCTCATACTTTGAAACTGTTGGTGTTAATGTAAATAATTGATAATGATTTTTCTCTTCTACATCGATACATTTAAAACTTTAAAAAGAATATAATATCATGATAATAAAATAAATGTCTTACTTTTCTAACACTTTGAGACTATCATTGTTGTAGTTCATTGATAATGTTTATTTATTTTTACATTGATACATTTATTGCTTCAAAATAAGTGAATAAGTGTAAACTTAGGATAAATAAAATAAAAATGTGACCATGTAGAGGAAAAGTAAAGCTACAATGTTGGTGTTAATGTAAATAATTGATAATGATTTTTCTCCTCTACATTGATACATTTAATGCTTTAAAAAGAGTATAATATCATGATAATAAAATAAATGTTTTACTTTTCTAACACTTTGAGACTATCATTGTTGTAGTTCATTGATAATGTTTATTTTTTTTACATTGATACATTTATTACTTTAAAATAAGTGAATAAGTGTAAGCTTAGGATAAATAAAATAAAAATGCGACCATGTAGAGGAAAAGTAAAGCTACAATGTTGGTGTTAATGTAAATAATTGATAATGATTTTTCTCTTCTACATCGATACATTTAATGCTTTAAAAAGAATATAATATCATGATAATAAAATAAATGTTTTACTTTTCTAACACTTTGAGACTATCATTGTTGTAGTTCATTGATAATGTTTATATTTTTTTACATTGATACATTTATTGCTTCAAAATAAGTGAATAAGTGTAAGCTTAGGATAAATAAAATAAAAATGTGACCATGTAGAGGAAAAGTAAAGCTACAATTGAGCTCTCTTTTTTTCTTTATGTTTTAATTCATTATATAACTTTCTTTTCAAAGTATTTATTTATGAACTTAGCACATCGTATAAAATAACATTATAGCAAATCTTGTAGAAGAAAGGCTCCAAAACGTTATATTCTAGTGGCAATTGGCTTAGTTTATGTTGCCTCAATGAAATGGAGTAAGATTACGATCTAAAATATAAAGTTGGTCTAGCTCATTTGACAAGTAAGTATTACTTAAGGTATATATGTATCTGACTTGGTTGTATTTTTAGTGCAATTGGAAGATTAGTTTTCTTAATTGTAGGACCTATTACCCCCCCCATGCCTAGGGATAACTAGAGGAGAACATGTTTCATGGCCCACAATGGAGACAATGATCTCGACCATGATGATGATTAGCATGTCCACATATAGCAGCCCAACAACCTCCCTCAGATTGCCTCTTACAACTATAGATCAAACAAGCTCATCACATCCAAACAACTTAGTGTATGGGAGATGGTAAGCCAATGTCACCATGAGGTATGTTAGTCCTTCTTTCATGTGAAGTGTTGTGCTTAATTTATTGGGCATGTGGATAATGATCATTGGTTGAAGTTGGATAATGGATCACTTTCTTGGGAAGTTATGCTTGTTGCCTTGTTTCACCTTGGTGGTAAGCTTTTGTACCCTAGTCTCGTGTTGTCACTGCCCAGGGAAAAGGGGTACTACTAGGGGGGCCTAACAAGGGTAACATTTTGTTCCCCACCATACTTAAAACTTTCCATCCTAGAGCCTGTCATAGTGTACTAAAATTTAGTAATAGGTCATGGTTCATTCTCTCATGAGAAGAAGGGGCTGAAGGCCCAAAGGTTGATGTAGTTGATATATGTGTGCTATGTAAAAGATGATAAATACAACCTATAAAATCCATAGGCAAGCTTGATCTCCACCCCCTCTAATGGTAATCTCCCATTGTCCTGATGCATTGAATGCACATCTAGAACAAGACTTTATCCCAGTAAAAATAAAAGTATAAATATTGAAACCTGTAAAGGGGACTTGCAAAATAATGAATGGGTATCAACATGCAATTAAGGGGTTCATAATGCAAAAAGTATCGAGGAAAGGGTCTCTTAAGAAGCAAGCGCTCCATCTACAAAGGTGCTCATAGAAATGGATTTAATGGCACCATAAGCCATGAAGTAATCCCAACTTGTACCACTATCACACTTACTCTTGAAGGGTTATTTTATTTCATTGCTTCCCTCAGAACCTATCCCTCTACCTGAATATTTTCTTTCACTATCTCGGTTGGCACACCTAATAAGGTTGGATGAAGGCCCTCCCATATTCAAACTTTCCAAATCACATAAAGTCCCGAGTCTGTGTGATGCTTGAAGGGGATATTGAGGTGAATTATTCATATGTATTATATATTAAGTAACAACTTACTTTGCATGAATTAAGGACTAATATATTTTATGAACATTGTTTTACCTGATCTTATATTTTGTTTTGATTTGGATGGCCCTAAAGTGGTTCTTTGAGGGACGTCCCATGATTTCTCCTAGGATGTTGTACCCTTATTGCAGGACTTTGGCACATGTGATGCAAAGAAGTCAGTCACCCAGTGACTTGGCACCTTCCGACATGAGCGTTCACATCTTCAAGACCTTGGATGATGGGAAAATGGGCTTGGTTTTGACACATTTGGTCATGATGGCACATAGATAGGATGGAATACCACATGCTCAGTAGTATACCCCAGGGATTATTACTCAGTGGATTGAGGAAACTGCAGTAGTGGACAACTTGATATAATGCATAGACGAGTTGCACCCTCCTCCACCTTCGATGCAATACCTAAGGCCCATGAAGTTGGCCTCCACTGGATGATTACATTACCTTCTAGGGTTTGATGGTGATAGGGTTTGATGATTACTTGGGGTACCATTGATGATTTGGAATGACCATGGATGAGGAGACACACCATTCCCATGATTACACTTTGAGATGATGCCACTTGTTCTTGGGAGGCCCTCCTTTTCCCTTGAAAGTCTTGACGTCACCACACGTGTGTCCTCATGATGGACTATTTTCATTTTTTATGATTTGTAGAGGTTGTTTGAGGGGTTGACCCCACTTATATTATGGATTATTGTTATTTCACTTGATTATGTGGAAAAAAGAACTAGGGTTTACCTCATATAAAGAGGCTAGTGCCAGGATAATTTATTCATCATCACATTCCTCACCACTTTGTAGAGGAGAACCTCAAAAAATTTGTTATTTTCGCTCTCTTTGGTTCTTTTCACTCGTGCACTAGTCTTGGAGGAGGTTCTTTGTTGATGGTTTTCTCCTTTGGATGATAATTTTCTGCAATTAGGGTTTTGATGGTCTTGCTACTTGGAAGAAGTAAGTAATTTTCAGCAATATGTTGTTCTTGTTATTGTCAAAGGTGTTAAATTGCTATCTTGTTGCAAGTTTCTTTATTTTGTTGAAACCCTAAGAAGGAGACATAAGTGTTTCTCTCCTTCATAAAGTATTTATTGTCCAAGTTTGTGAAGCATTATTTGCTAGGTTTAAAATCCTAAGGCCCAAAAGTGATTTCACTTTAGGGTTTTAACCCTAGCCTTTGATCCTTGACCTAAGTGAAGTAAGAAGAAGGGAAAAAAGACACCTAGGGCCCAAGAGTGTTTTCACCCTAGGTACCTTTTTTCCTCAAAGTCTAAAACCTAAGGCCCAAGAGTGTTTGCACCTTAGGATTTAGATATTACATCTCTTGTTTCATCTAGTTCAATCTTGAAGCTAATACATTTGTGACTCCATGAGCCCTAGAGGACAACAACACAAGTCTAGAGGTGTTCTTATGGTTGAAGTAGATTGTAAAATCAATATTCTCTCTCTCTCTCTCTCTCTCAAACACTTTACTAAATTTCCTAACCCTAACTCTAGCAAACTATCACTATTCATTGATGTTGTTATAAAAGTTTGCTACAACCACTAAACATTGATATAATTTGCTGCATACACTCATTGATAAATGACTTAAACTACTCAGCAAATACTTGTTATACTTGTTATAATGTTATACTTGTTGAATGCTTACTTTTCACGGTGAATTTCTACATTATGAGTACTTTTATTTGACGTTGTTGTAATATATTAATTGTTTTTATACAATTGGTTTACTGTTGTAACTTGCAACAACGATAACATTTATTAATTGTCTAGTGTCTAAGAGGTCATTATTGCACTCTATAACTTGGTATTTTTTTATATTATGTTGCAAATTGTTTATTGTCTCATACAGGTACAACGATTACCTCGTTATATTCTATCTCTTTCCTATACCTAGACCTAACTAACATGTGACCAAGATAGGGGGTTGTAGGCTTGGCTAATATTGCTATTTGATCCCTTGAGGTCACTAGGGAAGCCTCCCTTGTGGTGGACCTATTCCATATCTAAAATGAGGGAAGTATATACTTAGGTGAGAGTAGTATATTCTTCCATAGTTAGACAAGATTTGGGATCTTGTGGAAGGATTTGCACAAGTAAAAATCCTGTGATAACAAGACCTTAGCAATTTTCATAATCTAAGTTGGAATTTCATTTTAACCTTCAATTAAAGTAAATTTTGTTGTTTCCTTTGATAATGTGTCATTTTAACCAAGCTATGCTTTAAGGGATATTTAGAAAGTTCAAAGGCCTATTGAGATCCATGTAATATTGTTTGAAACTTACATAAATTAGGGATGGCTTATTTAAATCTTTTCCTTGGAACAATTGCATTTCACTAATATTCATTGAATGTGATAAGGGATACCTTGCACTAATATTCATTGAACATGATTGGAGATGTGTAGCACTAGGTGTTGTAGTTACTATGGGGTCTTTGAAAGTGAAAAAAATTGTAGTTCTTATATGTAGAAAACTAAAAGATCACTTTCTTCTTGTATAAAGAAAATAGTTCACTACACACTTTCTTCCTTATATGAATTGATTTTTGTAACACCTCATTCTCATAATTATCTTAACAAATGTATTCTAAGAGAGCATTTATACTACAAAATGCCTTCTAAGAGAGAAATGTTGCTGTTGATAATGTGTTTCACCCATATTATGGTCCTCTTTGTTTAAAATAAAGCATATCAAACAAATGATTGGCATGTGCTTGTTTGATTCCCGTGGTTAAGAAAATATTTAGTTTGATAAATAATTGCATAAAATGTAGAAAAGTGAGTTTTTTCATGGGATTAAGCTTCCAAATATCCTTTGTGCAATATTTCATTGCAAGAGTTATTACTTAGTACCCTCAACTCACACTTTGGGATTGATTCAAATTGTAATCTTAGGCTTGAAGTTGTTCTTACATTTTATAAATCATCTATAACATTGGTATTCAAGAGTCCTACTTGATGAACTATAATGCACCTTTTTCACTTTGTTTGATTCTCATACTTGAGGTCAAGAGGTTGTAATCATTGTAAGTGTTTACTTGAATGAGAACTAATAACAAATAAGCATGTTTGACCTAAATAATGCACCTTTTTCACTTTGTTTGATTCTCATACTTGAGGTCAAGAGGTTGTAATCATTGTAAGTGTTTACATGAATGCGAACTAAGAACAAATAAGCATTTTTTACCTAAATTTCTTGCTTACATTCAAGAGTATTATTAAATTTTACAAATAAAGCAAGAATTGCATTTTAGTTTGGATTATGCTTGTACATCACTATTAATCAACATATTAACTATGTTTAATTATAATAATGAGGGTGATAGTGCTTAGTATGGTAAATTGAAGGATAATACCAGGCTTCTAGACATACCTATTTTCTAAGGATATCTAATTATATATGAATGGATATAAATTTAATTTTATGTGTATCACTTAATTACAATGAATTATAGTTCAATAGACCAAATAATTTGATTTCATTAACAAATAGTAAAGCTCTTATGGGTCTTATCTACAACAATGCCACCATTATTGGATAAGGCTCTATACTAACTCTCTTATGGGTCTTATCTACAACAATGCCACCATTATTGGATAAGGCTCTATACTAACTCTTCTAGGTAGGATGTGCATTCATAATCTAAAGTAGCTCCCAATGCCCTTTGGATGTAATTTTCAATCTTATGTGAGCTCTAGGGGAAGATAATTAAGGAATGTGGCCTCCAATAACTTGGACATGGAATCATGAAGAAATAGAAACATAAGTTGAACATGGATTCATGAAGAAGTAGAAATAGAAGTTGAACATGGATTAATGAAGAAGTAGAAAGGACCATTGCCTTCCATCCTCTAGCAATGGTTCTAAATTATATGGAACAAAGTCATATTATTGTTCATGGAAACATGTATAGTTTGGTTTGTTAGCTCCATAATTGAGTGCTTTGAATCTCAACAAGAAGGGATCTTTACATGTAGTTCAACATCGTTATGGACATAGGGCTAGGGATAAATATGATTCCTCTAGTCTAGTGATTGTTTAATTATATTAGCATTCTTAACTCTGTCTCGAATAATGTAAACAATTTTAGTAGGTGAAAGGAATTCTAAGAGAGACTTGAAACTCAACATGTTACTTAAAAGTGAAATTATAGGTCTCCCCAAGGCTGTAGATAAAATTATTACACCTAAAGTGTATTTTGAAAGCATATGAACATAACTTCCCTTCTTTTGTTCATGCCATCATTTTCTCATGCATTAGGGGGTAGCCTCCTTTCATGATTACCTTAAATCCAAGGCACTATAATGCATACAATACCATTGGATGTCTACAAGATGGCACATAATTTTAAACTTCGAAGGATTTGTGAGTTGTTTTTTCTGCACATGGAGTTATACAGTTCCTACGAATACATATGTTGAGGTTGTTGATATTATGGTATCTGTGGGAGGTATTAACCTCCATGTGTAACCTTTGGCTAGAATAGAATATTCTAGAAGCAATAGAAACCCTAAATAGATGTGTAAAAACCCTAGAAGACAAGTCGGCTTAGTAAAAGATTTAATATTAAAGTATTAGATTCTAAAAGGACAATTCAGCCCAGACAAGTGACAAGAACTACTATAAATAATATATTATCTATCTCATTTTTACACACACACTTCACACACTCTCTCAGTCAAGTTTGGAGCTGCAACTGCAAGGATGGAAGGTGGATCTTCTGGGATGGTTCTTGGTCTCTCTCTCTAGTTCCATATAGCCTAAGATGTGCGCCCTATCCTCTAGTATCTCTTGGTGGTTTTCTTGGTAAGTGCAACTGCAACTGAGTATTGTTCTTGTTCTATGGCTTTGAGACTTTCTGTTTGGTGAGCTATCTTTGGAGAAAGATGATCTCTCTTGTTTATTTGTTGGTTCTAGTACTTCTTTCAGAATCATTCTATCTAGAAAAGGTTATGGTGCATGGGGGTGGTTGCATGACTATGGTTGGGTGACAATAGTGATAGTATCTATGGTAAAATGAGCACATATCTTTAATTCTAATAGGTTATGGGCCCACAACACCTTCAAGATAGTCTAACCATTGGAAGGTAGTGCAAAAGTTCTTTGTTAAGCTCGTTGTGGCACCAGTTACAACTGAAAATAGGTTTTCTGATTATGTAGCTGCAACAAACCCTAACCCTTGTGTTCGAGCACTTAGGATGACGTGTTTGACTTAATTCCTTGAAATCCTAGTTTACCCTAGCCTAACGCACCTCTTGGTATCATCAACTAGCAAAAACGTTAGGTTTGAATTTTTGGTCAAAGTCAAAGTCAAAGCTTGACTAGTCAAAGTCAAAGGTTGACTTCTGGTCCAATTGATTTTGTGGTAAAAGTTGAAATTTTAGAGTTTCTAGCTTGTTCTAATCATTGAATCTTTTGATTCAGTTTCTAATCTTGTCTTGTCAAGATGGTATCTAGTTTTAGATTGGAAGACATGTTGGACGATGCTACAAGACTTCAAAGGTATGCACTTGTATATGCTATCCAAGTTATATCATCTAGAAAAACATGAGTGTGTTTGCAGGGAAAGTACTAGAGACCTTTTCCAAGCTGTAATCTTGGATTTAGTGCATTAAGAGGAACAAGTTCACCCTCCATAGTAGTTGAGGCTTTAGGTTCCAGGTTTGATTAAATTGTTAAGCTTCCAATTTGAATATATCAAGGGTGATAGTTGTTACATTACAAATTGTGAAAGAAGCCTTTGAAAGGTTCTATTACTGCCAGATATAATGAATACTTGATGGCATGTGAATACTATTGATATAGATGCTTCTTTCAAAATGAACTAACATCTCCTCAAGAGATATATTTCTTGTTTTCTCCTGGGCAGGTCACCTTGGTAACTCTATGATGACTACCATCCTTGTTACCATAGATATGTTTTATGAAAATGATATTGGAAATATCTTGTTCCGGGCAGGTCACAGGTGATATCTCTGAGAAGGAGCTACAATGACAGTTGCAAACATGGAGCAAATGACTCCATCAAGCGGTGATGCAGGTGATCTCACTAAGTACCAATTCTAATGGGAGCGTGGAAAGAAAAAAGGAGTTTTGGACATCATTCACTTAGATGTGTGTGGACCAATGTCTAATAAAAACATAAATATCTTGAGGTTGGAAAATGAAGGAGAATACAACTCCAAGAAGCTTGTTTCCTCTTTGTAAAATAGATGGGATTAGGAGGGAGATAATTGTCCCTCAGAATGATGTGGAAAAAAGAAAGAACTGTTCCATTGAAGAATTTGTTAAGGAAATGATGAATGACCATAATCTATCCATGTTTGTATGGGGAAAATAAGCTATGGAAACTGTATATGTTCAGAATATAAGTCCTCATCGTATATTGAAAAACATGACTCCAAAATAATCTTTCTACAGAAAAGAAGCCAAGTGTTAAACACTTGAGGATATTTGACCGCTAGTCAAGAAGAAGGAATGGAAGATGGAAGCATTGATAGATACAAAGTGAGATTCAGAGCTAGAGGGTTCTCCCAGAAGGAGGGATAAGACTATTATGAAAACTTGTTCTAGTAACCAAATATACCTCTACCTAAGCCATTATATCTCTTGCAACATCCATGGGTTGGAGTTTACATTAGATGGATGTAAATATTGTTCTTCTCAATAGAGTAATTGAAGAAGAAGCATATGTAGAGCAACCTCAAGGTTTTGAGGTATATCAGAAAGAGACCCATGTATGTAGATGGAAGAATACCTTGTATGGATTAAAGCAACTTGGTGCAGAGCATCTCATGTACAACAAAAGCATGGTGAAAACTTCCTATGACAAAGGAAGTGTATCAAAATGGTTCTTCAGAAGTCCGGGATAATGGATTACAAATCCATGGAAAACTCCCATGATGACAGATATGAAGAAGTTGAGAGACTCTGATCCAGTAGACTCGTCCCTGTATTGACAATTGAATGGATCGTTGATGTATTTGGAGAATACTCAGCCAAATATTTGCTTTGCTGTGAAAATAGTTCCAGGTGGAACCTAGCCATGAAAATTGAATAATTGTAAAACATGCCTTGAAATTTCTTCGTGGAGGTTTGAGTCATGATATACAACTACTTGGATTTATAGTTTCAGATTGGGTAGGGAGTGCAGATAATAGAAGAAGGGCTTCTTGGATATGTTTCAATTTGAGATTTTCCACGATATCATGGGCTAGTAGGAAACATAAGTCTGTTGCACTTAGCACTGCAGAAGCAGAGTATATTGTAGCTTGTGATACTTGTACAGAAGTAGTGTGGCTCCACAAGCTGGTTTATGGATTGTCTAATAAGGTGTTGGATTTGACCGTGATATATTGTGATAATTAGAGTTGTGTGAAGCTTTCAGAGAACCTGGTGTTCCATGACAGGTCGACGCACATTTAGATCAAGTATTGTTTTCTTTGTGATAAAGTCCATAGGGGAGAAGTGGCTCTCCAATACATCTCCATAGATGAACAAATAACATATATTTTGGTAAAGCCTCTGTCCAAGATCAAAAGTTTGTGTACTTAAGGGACAAGCTGGGACTCATGGAGATGACTAATTTATTGGAAAGGGATGTGATTACTCCCAGGTTGGTAGGAAGAACTGATATGTTATTGATTTATGGACAGTCATTTTCCAGTTTGGAAAATGTTCCAGGTTGGGTAGTCACTTTCCAGTCCGGAAAGCGGTCCAAGATTTCTGACAGACAATTATTTTCCAATTTGAAAAATGGTCGAGAGAAAACAATCATTTTCATAACGAAAATGGTTTGATAGATTGTTGATGTACCATAGACATCAATTCCCCTTGTGGTTAGTGTGGGGGAATGGTCTAGGACAATCATTCTCCTTGGAAGTCACTCTAAGTAGTGGTCAAGTAGAATGGTCCGCCTCTTCAGGAAATCATTCTTTCGAATTTCACAGTTGAGCAGTTCCAAAGAATGGTATGATGTAGGAGGTTGGTGCAGGACAATCATTTCCATAGGAAATGGTCTAGACAATCATTTCATAGGGAAGAATCATTCTCTCCAGGTTGCACTGTTATTAGTGCTGGAAGAATGGCCCAGTTAGGTTGAATGGTCCAGGTTCAACAATCAGGGACAATCATTCCCTAGGGAAGACTCATTCTCTCTAGGTTGCACTGTGATTAGTGCTGGAAGAATGACCCCGTTAGGTGAATGGTCCAAGTTCATAAATCAGGGACAATTATTATTCTATGCTTGGGAAGAATAGTCCAGATAGGCCATGGCTGATGTTTAACTTTCAAAGGGAAGATGCTCTTCCAGATCTCACAGATGTGAGTGGAAGAGTGGCCCAGATGACTCAGTTCGTATCATGACATTGTTGATATCATATGATATGATTGTTGTGGAGACTGTATGTCTATGGACAATAGTTGTATGCTATTGTGGTGGATGTGCTCCACTGGTAGTGACTGTGTGTCACTAATTAGTAATAATGTGCTACTAAGAGTGGTTGTGTACCATTGGAAAATAGTTGTGTACTACTATGTATAAACACAATTGTGTTCTATTGGATGGAATTGTTCTTATTTCCATGGAGACTACCACTAGTGTTGGAGATGATTGTCAACTAGATGGATAATGAGATGATGCAAAGGCATTGATCTACATCATGCGAGTACAGCTTAGATATGGTGCATTGAAACCATGCTAATATGACTTAGATATGATGTAGATGGTACTCCACATCATGCTAGATATTATCATGCTAGTACATATTAGATACGATGCAGAGCATCATGCTAGTGCAACTTAGATATGATTATACAACTTAGAGATGATGCAGTTGATAGGATGGTTCTTAGAGCCATTGAGGACATTCAACATCTATTGGGACAATCATTCTTCTAGGACGTAGGTCCGGATTAGAAGAATGTCTCTTGTATCACTCTATTGAGTGAGTGACTTATTCAACATCGTGACCGATTAATCATATGGAGTATGTCCTCGAGAGATGATGCAATTGATGCTATCAGATGATACTGATAGTGGTGATGTTTCTCGCAAATTTATCTACGTGATCATGAGATAGCCTGTGTGGATATGACAATGCTAATTGTTAATACATCCCTATATAGGAGGGAGTGTTGATATTATGGTAGCTACAAGAGTTATTAACCTCCATGTGTAACCTTTGGCTAGAATAGAATGTTCCAGAAGCAAGAGAAACCCTAAATAGATGTGTAGAAACCCTAGAAAACAAGTCGACTTAGTAAAAAAATTAATATTAAAGTATTAGATTCTAAAAGGGAAATTCAACCCAGAAAAGTGACAAGAACCACTATAAATAAGAGATGATCTAGATCATTTGTACACACACACACACACTTCACACCCTCTCTCAATCAAATTTGGCGCAATTTTGGAGCTGTAACTGAAAGGATGGAAGGTGGATATTCTGGGATGGTTCTTGGTCTCCCTCTCTAGTGCCATATAGCCTAAGATGTGTGTACTATAATCTAGTACCTCTTGGTGGTGTTCTTGGTGATGGTTCTTGGTGGTATTATTGGTAAGTGCAACTGCAACTGCAGTTGCTGCAACTACAATCGTTGCAACTAAGTTTGGTTCTTGTTCTGTGGCTTTGAGAATTTTTGTTTGGTGAGATATCTTTGGAGGAAGATGAGATCTCTTGGTTATATGTTGGTTCTAGTGCCACTTCCATAATCACTCTATCTAGAAAAGGTTATGGTGCTCGGGGGTGGTTGCATGCCTATGGTTGGGTGACAATAGTGATATTGTCTATGGTAAAACGAGCACATCTCTTTAATTATAACAGAGGCTATTAGTGAGAACAAGCTTCCAAAACAACCTATACTAAACCTATCACTTATCAAGTACCCACGAAATGACATAATAATATATGGGTCTCATTGAGAGTCATCTTATCTGCACATAAGTACCTTCTCTTAGTGTCTAAACCTAAATCACAATTATATCTTGTAAAGAAGGAATATTATACTACATACGCCCCTTGATCCCTATCCTCCTTTTATTCCTTGGCCATTGTGAGTGACGATCTTCTCCTCTTCTCAAATGGAACCCTTACCTCTTGTCTTTCATTAAAGCACATCATATGATACCAATGACATACATGTTTCATATGAATCCCAAAACCAACATTGACCCTAACTATTGTATCATGCACATATGTCCATCCTTGTCTCAACATGCCCTTGATCTAGATTAGATCATTATATAACGTGCCATCTATCTTGGTACTTTTTGGGTGGAAAAATCAGAGGAATTGGCTTGCAGGGCCCACTTTAGTTACATGTCCCAGTTTGAAGATTTGGCGTTCAGAACCTTCTAGAGAAATTTTGAGGCATCAAATGACACTTTTTGGGGTCAAAAAAATGTGAGCATAGACCATAGCCCCTTGATGTTGTTCTACACATTGAGACATTTCCAATGGTGTGAAAATGACATAAATCAGAGCTCGTATGTGGAAGTTATGCCTCCCACAAGTTGACCTACCTTGTTGACCACCACGGTACTGAGTGGATGCCATGTACAAAACCTAACACTAATTGAGCATTGAGACATGCAAAAACCCTAACCCTAAATAATTGTCAGGCTATGTTAAATACTTGGCCACTAGGAGGATAAAGGATTCAATTCTTTAGCATTGTACTTATTCCATGGTTGAGAAGAGCATATAAGAGTGGTATTTTGAGAGCATGATGGAGGAGGTAGGAGATTATGTAGGAGGTATTCAGGCCACAATGTCAAAGGTAACTCCATAGTAAGTGCCCCCCTTTCATTGAACTTGAATTTCATAATTGAAGAAAATAAAACAAAGCATAGGCCTCACCTTATAGCTGTGTTTTCTCTCGTATTGGGTTTCGAAGGATACATCCATTGTTCATTTATATGGATGGAGTGTTAATTTTTCTTGTTCTTTCATTTTCATATTTAATTTATTTTTCATAAATTTGAGAAATAAGCTAGTGCTAACAAATCTGATATCTAAGGAAATAAACCTGCATAATAAAAGATTTCAGTATAATACAAGCTCTGTTGTGATGAACTATTTCAGAGAAATATCCATAATACTTTAAATATCATATTGGTATCAGAGCCAGGTTTCTTTGGGGTACATGTGGGAAATTACAGGATCTAGGAATTGGGTTAACAAGGAAGATGCAAAACCCTAATGATGGTGGATGAGTCCAGTCATAACAACCCTCGGGATGCAATGAAAGAGTAATTTGGAAGGTTGGAAGAGAAAGTCACTAATATATCTTGCAACATGGCCCTCCTCATGGCATATCTTGTGAACAAGTTCGTACATTTTGGGGAGGTTGGTGGCTCTAACTCAAAAGTTGAATTGAATGAGAAGTTGAGAGATAGTGAAGACCCATAAAATGAGTCGAAAAAAGAAAGAACATCCAAGTTCTAGTATCATCACTCCTTCACAAAATTTGTTTACAATAGAAGCCAAAGTGGATATCAAGCCCTATCAAGGTGATATCGATGATGTTAATTTGAATCATTGGTTGCAATATTTATAAGTTTATTTAAGTGTTAATAAAATAGATGAAGAGAATAAAATTACACTTGCTCAACTGAAACTAGAGGGCCATGCACTAACTTGGTGGGAAATCCACATGGATACACTTAGGGTAGAGGGTGATCCACCTATAACTAAGTGGGAGGATTTTAAAACCCTCATCAAGTCTCGATTTCCCCATATTAGTTATGTAGAGGACTAATGGATCTATTGGCATCACTTCAGATAGAGGTAGGGGAAAAGTGTGCAAGAGTACACCATTGAATTCAGGAAGATGGTGATCATGTTGGGTATCTCTCCCAAGAACCCAAATGTACTCCTCAAGTATTTGAGAGGTCCACATAGTCATTTTCGATATCAAATGATGCTATTCAAACTAAATACCATTGACAAGGTTTGTATGTGTTGTAACTTCAAATACATTGAGTTAAATTGCATGGTAATGAGTGAATTTGAAGTGAAGACATGATTTAAAATTCCTAATGGAATTGATGCAATTTTGTAGTATGTTGATCGATTGTTCTCAACATGTCCCCTGTCTCAAATCACTTTTTGCATTTATTCATACCTTATGATTTCATTAGCTTAGCTATTGAATTTTTCTTTGACTTGACCATCTTCCTTATACCTGCATTTAATATTTTAACAAGCTACATGAGTACCATCATAAGTTTGAATAGTTTTGAGCCTTGCAGATATACCCATACCATATAATATTTGATTGTATTTATTACCAAAAACCATATAAAGGACCTCCCTCCACTATGGCTCATATTTTTATATTATTTTAATTGCTTTTTCAAAAAAGCATAAAGCCAAAGTTTATATAGTAAAATATTTATCCATATTTCTCATATTTTTATATTATTTTAATTGCTTTTTCAAAAAGCCTAAAGCCAAAGTTTATATAGTAAAATATTTATCCATATTTCAAAACTTTGGTAAGAAAACGGTTATCATAAATCAAAGTTTTTGACTTTTGTAAGTGAAAGGTTGTTATATGTTACGACGAAAGTTATTTCTTTAAATAACAAAGCATGTGGTACATCCAATAGTAGTATCATAGCTATTGAAGGCGGATTTAGAGTGCGTTTTGGACCTCCGAAATAAACCAAACTATGACATGTGCACTCAAAGTGGTATGGTGTTATTGATAGTGAGATCAAAATAGAATCTAGGCATATTTTTCGTTCGAAATAAAAGACAATAGTCAAATTGGAGAACTCATGGATGGTGGGATTGGCACATGGAACACAACTAGGGTTTTCTCTATATTGAGGGCTTTATGAGCAAGAAAATTAATTTTTAATAGGAGTTGGTTAGGGCACGACGAGTATGCGATGGAAATTTTTTAATGATCATGATAATAGAAGGAAAATATTGGGTGTAACATTCAGGTCATCTCGTTCCAATCCAAGATCAAAACCATAACCAATGGTTATGAATAAGTATAGAGAAGAAGCCTGCCACAATTGATTCTTTCAGGTGGTGTTGTTTGGTTATTCTTCATGTTTCAAATCATATTGAACATTGTTTATTCCTATGGATCTATGCTAGTGGAAAAACCCCCCCTATGACTACACCAGGGTTTAGAATGTCGGCAGATCGATTGAACATCTAAAAGTCAACTACTTCTCTAAACTACCCCAAACATACCAAAACTCATATGAAGAAATCAAGGAAAAAGGAGATCGGGTAACTATACCTTGAATCCCATGTTTGGTGATGACATCCTCACACTTGGAAGTTTCGTTGACTGCACACCTCCTCCTAGGGCTGACCTGCATCCAAATATTGAAAAAAAAAAAAATACAAGCATGTTATTCCATATACAAGTTAGGGTTAGATGTTAGAATGTCAAAACATAAACCAACAAAAGTATCAAAGACACCATCATTTGGGACAGGAAAAGTAATTCTTTTATTAATAACTCAATGATTATACCTTTACAATCAAAGCCGACTACTGTTTCACGAACCTAGTCCGGGCTCATCTTCACCAAGCTCCAAGTGAACCTTTGTATAAGCTTATCCTCTCAACCTTATGATCTCTTCTTTGGAAGTGAATGGGTCAAATGGAGGGAGAAAGGGCTAATGATGGAATGCTGAGGCAATTCTCACAAAAGGGCTGCAATATCTTAGGCAAGGAGGGGAAGTGAAATTGGGCAGAGTTTCACTGTCTTATGCTTAGATGTGAAATAAGACCCCAACACCTCCTTTTATATGACAAAAGAATGGTTATTCAGTTGGGTGACAGGCTATAGTAGGTGGATTAGTTGGTAAACTACCCAATAGCTCTTAATCTCAACGAATTCCTTGAAACTTTTTATTTTTTGCAACTTTTGTAAGTATTCACGGGATGTAATTGTGCAACATGCATATGTAAGCGAGCTGTAGTGGTGCGACAAGCGTATGCAGATTTACAGTAATGATGCAGGGCACATACATCTTCAAAAAAATGGTTTTTAAGAAGAGCAACTCAACAATTCTTTTGCAAAAAATGCAAGTAAGAGGGCCAAAGGCCATGTATGCATGTGTAGAGAAATTTAGGGTTATAACAGATGCCCCCGAATGTGTGAGGTCAGAAGCGAATCCGATGGCTGAAATACATTACAAAATATTCACCAATGTACGAAAATGAGTGAGCCCGGGACCAGAGTTCGGGAGGTGCCATATGAAAAAATAACAATTGTCTCTCGGAGGCAGGCATACCCATGCTAAGGATGAAATAAATCATGGCTTCCAGTCAAATACACTGCAGATCCATGTCATATAACTATATAAAGTGTATTCGCGAGCAATACACAATGGATCTACATCTCAAAATCAAAGATATATAAGTACAGTATCCATCTTCAAGAAGCCAATAACGCTCGATGGCTGGATATGAGGTTTTCATAGCTCGAGCAACAACTTCAAGATCTTCAAAAGTCGGGTAGGAGTACAATGTGAGTGTATGAATTCACTACCCAGAGGTCTTCGATGACTCGTTGGGAAAAGACAACAGGATATCGATGATTAGGCAGAGAACTTCGTTGATTTTGAATCAGGACTTGACTGGAATTTCGGGATGGCCGGGTCATGAGGTCAAGAGAGAAACTGCAAAAAGGCTGAATCAGGTTGGATGAAACTTTCCTTGGACAAAAAACACAAAAGATGATCAGACTTAGGAAGCATGACATTGACATAAGTTCATGATGCAAGAGGCAACACAAACTCTCCATGTGTTTGGGAGAGTAACCAAACAGAGGAGGACACAACTCTATGTAGCGAGAACAACTTCCTAAGGTCATATTAGATCCCAATGCTCGACGAACAAATGGAGGGATGTGATTTTTCCAAGGGCGAATCATTGTGTTGCCAAAAAAAGAATACATATTTCTCGTCCCCTCTTTTTGGGTTTTTTGATTTTTTTTGTCTTTTTCAAATTTTTAAAGAGTTTGAAAAAGAATAAAAGAATGCTATGTTACAAAGGAGGAAATGAGTGTCGCAATAATACTAGTTCCAGGTGCAAGGAACACACTAATGCTCAGAGTAAGGAGACATGTGCAGGGAAAGGACACTCGGGGAAAATTCCTCCATGGGTCAAGGTGTCAGGTCACAGAGGCAAAGTGATACAAGGCTTGCGTATAAGGCATGCTTCAAAGGTTCAGTTGAGAGAAACATGGAGATGGAATTAGGCCAAATATGCAGAGATGTAGATGCGATTAGCAAGACACAATTAAACCCCCTTCAATGTATTTTCAATGAGCCCAGATAAGGTAAGCTCAATAGTTTTTTCAAATTTAGTGAATCTGAAAAACCGTAAAAGAAGACTCCAAGGAGTACCTTTTTCGGAGATAGTCTAGTCGGTTTGAAAAAGGGTTAAACATGCACCGAAAAGACATCTATTCAAAACCATTTTAACGAGTGTGACAAAGACAAGACCACTCAACAATATTTTCAATTTTAAGGGGTCTGAAAAGAGCTTAACTATGGACTCACAACCTTTTTATGAATTTAGTCCCCTTAGCTCAAAAAAGTATAAAAGTTACCAAGGAGAACTCTCCTGGCGGGATGAATCTCCCGAGGTGTACCTTTTTCCTCTATAATCTATAGGCCGAAAAAAGGGGTAAACTCATGCTAGTAGATGTTCTTTTGGACCAATTTAATGAGTGTGAAGGAGCAAGGTCACTCGACGATCTTTTCAATTTTAGGGAGTCTGAAAAGAGATTAACTATGGACACCATGGGGGTTCCTTTTTTCGTGAGTAATATCCAATGCTTGAAAAAGGTGATAAACCAAAACCAAGGAGAATGTTCCTTTTTCATAAATTTAGTCCCTTAGGCTGGGAGAAGGGTTAAACTTATACCTGAGAATACTCTTCTAATGAACCGAAGTTCCTAGAGTATACCTTTATTCGTACAATTGACCATCCAGACCGAAAAAGGGGCAAACTACTGTTAGAAAGACGTGCCTTCAAATTTAAGTTTGGCGAGCGTGAAGGGAAATAAGATCGCTCAAAAATATTTTAATTTTTAGAGAGTCTGAAAAGGGCTTAAAGAAGTCTCCAGAAGGTTATTTTTCTCAGTTAATCCAGACAAGATCGAAAAGAATAAATGCAATCTCGTCGGATGTTGCTTTCGGATTTCAAAGCGATCTTGAAAGACAACAAAGTGTGCTCATTTTGGGAGTCCGGAGGGTGAGGACAAGAGTGATGGTGCATCAGACGAATGAGGCTCAATCTAGTAATCATGCCAGTACTAACAAGGGCTCTCGAGCCTATTGTCATTACCAATAACATGGATGCCAAAATTCAACAAGGATCTATATAGGGAATCCATGTAAAGTTAGGCTTGATCCGTCAGGATTTTTCGAAATGACTTATGGTTGAGTTTATTTAGCATGCATTAATTAACCATTGGGAAACTTTAATGAAAGAGCGAGAAAAGAAAACGCATTATACAGCC
>SNQJ01S0008841.1:59102-71825 GCA_010110895.2 Picea sitchensis | reverse complement strand
AGCATGCTGATGTCATCAGCGTTGACTTTTTGACCAGTTGACCTTTGACTTTTTACCTGTTTGACTTTTCGGTCAGAACGCGATATCTTCTCCATACAGACTTCGTTTGACATAAAAATTATACCACTGGAATCGGGAAGACGAGCCGGACACAATGGTGTTGGTTTCATCAGATTCTGAGCACTTTCATTTTTGAGCATTTTTCAAGCCCTGATAGGCTTCTGAATCCGATTTCGGATCAAGGCTCTACCACCTAACCATGACACTTCTAAAGAAACAAAGAAGGTTTCATGTCACACTTCGATGGGATCGATCATATGGAAAAGTGGAAAAGACAATGAGATGCAGAAAGTGGAGGTGAAATCCTAACTTATATGCAAAATGTTGGAAAAAACAACTTTTACCAACGAACCTTTAAAGTGACCCACCTCCCAAAAAGTTACCAATACAAAAGGAAAAAGCGTATCATAACATCCAAAAAGAAAATTAGGAACGTAATTAAATGATTTCCAAGCCAGGAAAAACGACAAAGGGGGTCAAAAAAGTGGCAAAAAGGGCCAAAAAGTCTATAAACAGAAGCTGACAACTCATTTTCACCATTGCAATTTGAAAATTTACCAAAAGGTAAAAAATCCCCTTTACTAAAGAAGTTGATTCCGGGAGCTTCAGAGGATGAAACGAACTTCCGCTCGGACCAAGTAAGTACAAATGTATCCCTCTTGCATTTCCACTCCTCCTTTATGCATTTGTTTTTTTTTTTAGGGGGCGCAGTCTCCTAAAAAGAGAGGCCCTGCGTGTATGCGGGTTGTACAAGGACAACCCGCATATGTACGTAAGAATAAAATAGTTTGCCAAAGTACATACACGACTATGGCCAAAACAACCCGTGTACACCCTCAAAAGGCTTGAAAAAATTAAGAATCGAAGAGCTAACTCCCTTTTTATCTTCCATGGGATAGGATGTGTGTCCACTGGAGGGAGAGGGAACACGAGGACATTGATATACTGGTCAATGAGGACCCTGTTTCCATGGGCACATTGAAACAATGTGGGCTATGGAAGTTCTTCTGGTGTCCATTTATGAGGTCCCAACCCAGGCTGTTGAATACCCTGGTTGACTACTAACATCCGGATGCAGAGGTATTTATGATAGAGGGCCAATTGTTGACTCCAATGACTGAGGATATTTACTTCTTGATTGGCCTCTTGAGGAGAGAGGAACAAGTCAATCTGTGGACATTTCCCCCTGGGCCTTTTAACATTGAGGACTAAATCAGGATGTACTGTGAGGCTGACATTGAGAAGGTAGGTTCTTAAGTTCCCATTCACAAGATCACCAACTTATCACTGAGAGTGATCCTATTACTTATTGGGTGGATTACTGGATCCGCAACCCTTCACCAGGCTTCCCGGACGCACATGCATTGTGTGATTTAGTGCTAGGAGGCACATATATATAACTGGAGTACGACCATGCTCACATGCATGAAGAGGCAGTTGACAGAGTGTCGTGAGTGCAACAACAAGAAATTTGGGTTTGGCACCATCCTTTGCTCATTCTTCTTCTTCAAGAGTTCCTAGTCTGAGTCCCAGAGAGACTGTACGGAGGCATGTGGCCTCCTTCCCAACAATATACATATGGGAAACACTGATTCCATGACAGGGGTGAGGGAGGACCATAGAGGCCTTTGATGACAAATTCTTTGACTGGTGGGCACAACATATTCCAGCGATAAAGGACTACCCCTACGTTGGAATCAACTTTTCTAGAGATCCAGACATGCCTGTGCCTCCCAGAGAGGAGTGAGGAGAGCTAGGTAACACGTTTTTTATAGTTATTTAATTTTTAATTGTTTTTATATATATCATTTTTATATGTATCAGAGTACTGACTTTCCTGTATCTGTTATGTACAGATGTGGGACTAATGCGCCCGACATACTTCACGAGGACTCGACGACGTCCTCGACTAGAGGTGGGACCAACAGTCATAGGGGGACCTCCAGATGGAGAGGCTAAGAGATTTTTGAGGTGGTTGGAGCGCAACCTCACCGCACTCACTCATACAGTTCCTATGGCCTAGATCAAGGATCTCCCACCTTCTATGCAACCTCATGTAGTGGGGGTGCCACAGACTTGGGTCTAGCTTTTTCGGCGTTTGGCCAACGTCGTCGTTCACTATGGTAGGGAGAATAGGCCCCGAGCTTAGATAGGATATACTATTTTGTGCCGAGGTCACCATTGCATATTTTTTGAGGGCATAAGCCTCGTGATATATACCAAACCTTATTTTTTAAGGCTTTCATTCCCACCTACGTACTCATGACATTTTGACATATATATATTTACATCTTTATTCGTCTTATAGATCACATTTTTTACAAATTTATGTGCATGTGTATGTGTGCGAAACATGCCAATCTAATACTTGATTAGCTAGAGTATCTGTCATTTGATTCAATCTCCTAGGAACATGGATATACGTAATGTAATGAAAGTAACGTTCTAAGAGACGTACCCTAAGGAAACTTCGGTGCAAAGTAGGATCATAAATGCGGTAAACTCCATTTAACTGGGACACAACCACCTGAGCATCTAAATAGACCTGGAGGTAAGAAATTCCATGCGACAAAGCGCCACGAAGAAATTATATCACTACGCTATACTCGACAACATTGTTTGTGGCGTCACCTAGACAGATACCTCCAGAAGATAACAACTGGCCTCCAGGTGTGAAAATCACCCAAGTTGTGGAAGAAATCCTCCGAGTGTGTCGGCTAAAGTCGTCCACGAACCCAAAGAACACTTTCTATTCACTTGACATCTTCCACAGTGAAAAAGAAGACATAAATAATGACACGTCCATAAAACAAAAAGACAAAAAACTATATAAGAACTATACATATATACAAGAAGTCACCCAGGAGACCAACCTAAGAGTAATACTTCTTGAGGTAGAGCGCATTTCTAGGCTCCACCAAGGAATTTCGCTCAAAGTCAACCAGATGATAAGCGCCCTTTTTTAAGACCTCTTTCATGATGAAAGGTCTGAACCACATGGTTTTGAACTTGCTTGCCCCTAGAGGATCCTTATCTTGATCATAGACTAGGACAAGATTGCCTTCAGAGAAAATCCAAGGACAAACGAACCGATCATATTGACACTTGAATCGTTTCTTATGATCCTCATTGGCTGAGGCTGCATCATGGCATTGCTCATCGAGGTGCTCAAGGTATAATAGGCATTCCTCAAGCGGTGAAGTGACTAGCAGTAATTCCACTACCAAATTTAAAGACGAGATCTGGCACTCAATAGGAAAGATTAATTCCAGCCCGTATACAAGTTGAAAAGGTGGGAAACTAGTGGTCGTCTTAACAAACATTCGGTAGGCCCATAATGTCGTGTACAACATCAAATGCCAAATTGACTTGGCAGAATTGATCATCCGCTAAAGAATAGTCTTGAGATACTTATTCACAGCTTCAACCAGACCATTCTCTTATGAGTAGTAGGGTGATGAATGTTCTTGCCTCAACCCAAGATTTGATGTTAACTTAATCATCATTTTGTTTTGGAAGTGACTACCATGGTCAGTGACAATCTCCTTCAGGATGCCAAACCTTGCTACTATCTGGTTAAAAATGAAAAGAGCCATTGTTTCTCCATCATGATTAAACGTTGGCATAGCCTCGACCCACATTGTGAAGTAGTCTACTGCTACGATGATGTAACGATGACCCCTAGATGAAGCCAGGTGACATGTATTAAATTCAATCCCCCACTTAGTGAAAGGACCAACAACAGTGATAGGAAACATAGGAGTAGGATGTGCCCGCATCTTCCGAGAGAAGATCTGACACGGGTGGCACTTCTTGACTGACTCAATGCAATATTTGATTAACGTAGGCCAAAAGTAACCGGCACATAGAATATTTTGGTCTATTGCCAACCCAGAAAAATGACCACCACATGATCCAGTGTGGCAGTCGTTAAGAATGAGCTCTGCTTCCTCGTGTATAAGGCACCAATGAAGAATGAAATCTACACCTCAACGATACAAAGTGTCATCAAGTATGAGATAGTTTTGTGCGTGATGGCGAATTCGTCGACGCTTGTCATGGGAAGCAGAAGCAGGGCACTTCAAAGTCGAGAGATAGACTAGTATACATCCATACTAGGGGTCTAAAGATGTGATCAGAAAAAGATCTTCTTTGATAGGCGATTCTTCGGGCGTGACATCACTCGATTCGATCGGAAGTTCCGAAATAAGTTCTGCAAAGACTAACGAATTTTTGGATTTCGTGGAAACAAAATCCAAGTCAAATTCCTCGAGGATTACAATCCATATACTAATATTTACGCCAATGACTCGTCATGTCAACACATATTGAAAAGGGTTCACAATGAAAATGATGGTGGTCTTGCGAAGCATAATGTAATGACATAAGCGCTAGACAAAATGCACTACTGCCAAAGCAAGCTTCTCAACATGGGAATAGTTGAGTTCTGTCCCAACCAGGCCTCATCTCAGGTAATAAATAACATGCTCTTCGAGCATATCATCCTCTTGAACCAAGACCATGCCGATGGTCGACTCTACAATGACCAAGTATAACAAGAAATCTCTATTATAATCAGGAGGCTGGAGTAGAGGGGCAGACACAAGGGCACATTTTAACACTTCAAAAGATCACCGAGCGACTTCATCCCCAAAAAAAGGGACTCCCTTTTTCAATAGATGCATGAAATATTTAGTGATCTCGCCGTAGTTTGCAAAAAAACACCGAAAAAAGTTCACTTTCCCTTATAAGATCTGAAACTGACGTATTTTCCACGGGGGAGGTAATTGAACTATCACCTCAACCTTAAGAGGATCGACCATGATCCCTGTTTTCGAAACAATGAAACCTAAGAGATGACCCAACGTCACGCAGAAACTACACTTATTAGGATTCAAGCGAATACGATAGTAGTGACATCCTTCGAAGATTAGTCGGAGTTGTGTGGGATGATCAGATCTCTTGCGAGAGCACGATGCCAGATCATCAATGTAAGACTCGACTATATGTCTAAGGTCATGGAAAGAAAAATACATGGCCCACTGAAAAATGGATCCAACATTCTTCAGGCCAAAAGGTATCTTACGATATGAAAATGTTCCCCAAGGACAAATAAAATTTGTTTTATGTTGGTCTTAGGGTTTGATCTGAATCTAGTTATATCCCAAAAAACCATCCATGAATGAAAAGACCTCACAGCCTGTGCATTCATCCACAATCTGATCAATGCATGGGGTGGGAAAATTATCTTTCGGACATGTCTTGTTCAAGTCACGAAAGTCCATGCACATGCAAATCATACCCTATTTTTTTTAACTGGAACAGGGTTTGACACCCATTCTGTCAACCATACAAGGTAGATAAAACTGGCTTTAAGCAGTTTCTCTACTTCAACCTTAATCACTACCGCTTTCCGAGGATTCACCAGATGAATCTTCTGTCGGACCGGCTTGTGTCAGGATAATTCCTTATCTCATGTTCGACAACTCTTGGGTCTATGCCTGGTATTTCCTCGTAAGACCAGGAAAAAACATTGCAGAATTCCTTAAATAACTTCGTATAAATTTGAATCTCTTCGGCGGAGCAGTCTGCTCCGACGGAAACATTCTCCACGACACCAGGGGTTCTGGAGATATCTATACGGATCATTTAAGAGATACTTGCCATATTACCCTCAGAGTAAACTGTTTGCGTAGCCAGAGGATTAATAGGAAAATACCTATCTCCAGTCATAGTCAACACAAATTCACCTGCCTCTATTCTCCTTAACTCTGTGAGGAATTATGATCTATTATGGAGATCATCCCAGGGTCTATCCCAACCATTCAATGCCTTAAGGATCGCCTCGTCTGAGGGAAAGACCAGGTCTAAGGAATCTATAGTGGCAAGAGAACCTTTAGCCCAAATAGGCTCTAGAACTGGATCTAACTCTTGTGCGAGAGTCATATTGGGGTCGGTTGAAGCTTGCTGGACAATCTTGTATGCAACTTATACCACAGACAAGGGAATGGATATGCCAGAATTCCCTATCCCTTCCATCGAGGTCGATGGGGAAGGAAGATTCCATAGATCGTGAAAGTAAGTTGTTTGAAACAACGACATTTGAAAAATTTCAGCCCTATGCTGGTCGAGGGAAGCCGATATAAGCTTGACATCGTCGGAAGGTGGCAGGTAATAGAAATTACCCATAAATTATGGACACAAACCAACCCCTACATTGATGGTGTTGGGTTGAGGATTATCAATCATCAGGATCGTGGATACCCTCGATGAAGGGTCAGGAAGGGAGAAGGACAACTAGTCAATGATCACAATTCGACCCTTGTGTAGAAACAACAAGACCCAAAAGACCATAGAAACCACTGCATGCATTGCATAGGTCCAACTCCTTCCTAACAAAAGGTTGTAGTCGAGAGGCCCATCGACCACTTCAACTTCGACACACATGGTCTTTTCTCCTAACTGCATGGGGAAAGAAGGAATGATTCCATGTGGTCTGAATGAACGATCGTCGAATGTCGTAAGCAATGTAGGCGATGAAGACAAAACGGGTTGGGCAATGGCCTTCCAACACACCAACGACATCACGTAAGTCGAGGCACCCTCGTCAACCACCGTACAAAAGATATTCTGAGTAAAATATTTCATGGTGTAAGCCACTATTATGTGAAACACAACGTGGTAAGGAAGACGAGGTTTCAAGTCGGTTGGATTGAGAACGATCACTCCCGGGTTATGAGAAGCTTTCTTGAATGCCCCTTTCAGGATGCATGTCATTGTTTCTCCCATCGTCTTCTCAATCTGGAGAGGAACTGGTGGGTTTGTGGCTTATTTACCTTTTTCGACAAAGTCTGGAATTCTGTGATCTCAGGCCATGGTTGCTATATGAGCATCACCTTTCAACATGTAAACATTGCTGGCTGAGGTATTCCTAGTAGATGTGGGGGGTCCGTGACTGCCCCCTTCCGTGGTTGAGGATGTTGAGGCGTGAGCCATGTTTTTCACATGTGGAAATGGGTTCGTCAGCACAACAGGCTGTTGTTGCACCAATAGATTCTGATCCTCCACAAGTCGAGGGCATAGGTGAGTTGGATGGTTCTCCTTGCAAAGGTTACATAGATACTTCGACTTTCTCTTCTCTGTTTTTTGCCTGCCAACATTGTTATTAGCCTTTTTGTCCCCTTTACCCTTCTTGTTTTGTTGCTTCTTGTTTCCTTCAAACTACTGGTTGGCCTTCAGGTTCGTTGACTGCACACTTTGTAGGTCCTACGTTTGGGTAGGGGGAATAGCCAAACCGAAGGTCAGGATGACCATCTTCTGTTGTATCGAAAATTGTTGGAATTGATTTGACAACAGATCAGTGGACTTTCCTTGTGCTGAGTCCACAATACCATCAAAATGGGGTCCAAACTTTTGTTTGTATTTGTTGAGAATGGACCTTGGCACATATGGAAAAATATCATAGAGCAAGCCAGACTAAGAGTAAATCAGTTTGAGCTGTTGTGCTCTCATTATTGCCCCCTCCTCTGAAAACACTCTCGAAGTTGCAACAACCTTAGATACAACTGGTACCAAAGACTTCAGGAACCACTCCAGCAAGAAATCCGGTGGGACCTGTACCTTAATGAAGCTCTTCCGGCGTCGCCATTCTCAGATTTTATCAGAGATATGGTCAACCTTAGTCTACTTAAAGTTGGCCAACAATTCAGTGCCAACATCGTATCTCATGAGTAATTAGAAATGGTTTAGGAAGACCATCGCCAAGTCGTTAAAGTAAGAATAACTTGAGCGGTCGAGCTCAATATTCCATTTCACAGCACCCACAATAAGAGTGCATTGAAACAGGCACAACTGTATAGAGTCTTCTCGTAGCGAGTTTGACGGGCACCATAAGTGGAAATTTGTCACATAATCACCTAGGTCTTCGCCAAGATTACCTTAGAATTTCAGAATATCTGAGGGAAACTTAGTCAGCATGGGAGGCCAACGCAGATCATGAAAAATCGAGTCATTGAGCAACCTTGACAAGTATGGTAGATGTCATGTTGCGATAAATGGTAGTTTGGATTGAGTACTATGTACAAGAAAAAGGGGTCCTGCAGTTTGATTGGCACCAGGTTGCCAAGCAAAGTTGGGTTGCTGGCCAAGTATCTAGTAGAAACTATGGCATTGACTAGCATATGGAAATTGTGTTTTCTGGGATATCATCGGTTGATTCCCGTAATTGGACGGCGTGGGTTGGGAGGGGATTTCTCCCTACATTTTGTTCTGAGGATTTTGGAAGGGGATGCCCCCTGCTGATCCGATGGGCATAGGTATTGATCCCTGCCCGGGGTTCCATTGACCATGGAAGGGGTTGCCAACAATCGACATCCCTTGCGAGAGAACTGATCCCTGCCAAGGATTCCAAAGTACTTGTAAGGGGAAAACTCATGTACTTTCCCCCTGTGTAGGAATAGTACCCTGCACATGATTCTATTTCCCAAAACCAGAGTTTCCCCTAGCCGAGATGAAAACCGAAGAAAAAAAGTTATTACCAAATGTGCCTAACAAAGAGAATGACATAGATCCCACTGTTGTAGTGTAAGACGAAGTTCCTAAACTACCTTCTCCAAACAAGCTGTAGTTAGCATTCGACCTGATGGGTTGCTAGAAAGCACCACCGAGCGAGGGGGATGGAGGCGGTATATGAACCCCACCGTAAGGGATAGCATTGAAGTTGACTGAAGTGCCCCTGGTAGAACCTTTCACATGAGTGTTTTCACTCTCTTCCCCTAGACCCATGGTATGTACGGTGGAGTAGGTAAGGAATGAGTTTGAATCGAAGTCGGGCATCCCATATGAAAATGGAGGGCCCTTCGCACTTTGCGTAAACGGAGTAGTGGTTGTCATCGATGACATTATCAGACCACTACTCGAGGTAGAGGGAGTCAATACCACTRTGGTACAAACTGGAGAAGGTGGGTTAGGAGGAAACATACCCCTTGTGGTAGTAGCCGAAACAGGAGTATGAGGACTCCCGGACGAAGTAGCATCATTTTCTTCCATGGCTTCTTGTAAGACTATTTGATTCTCGTAAGGTGTCACCTTCGGAGGGACAACTTGTAATAATATTGGCATTGGAAAGTCGGTGATCGGAGGGTTGGATGGCCCGAGAGATTCCACTCCAAGGTCAGAAACAGTTGGTTCCTCCAGAGTCGAATAATCTCCTCTCGGAGCAGGCTCGGGCACAGTTTCTTGCAACCCGGTCACTTCAAATGACCCTTGTTGGTCAAGTCTTCTCCGTAACGGTGATGGTGGTGGCTCTAATGCAACCGACAACATGACCTGAAGCCTTCGTGACTGACAGAGCTCTTGATCTTCCACTTTATGAAAAGATCAAACAACCTAGTAATGATTTAACTAGCATTTAAAACCAAGCACACACTAGAAAAATTCCTATAAGATAAATCAAGCAAACCACTATCTAGTAGGAAGAACAGTTACGCCAGCCAACACTAGAGAAACTTATCGGTGCAAGTGCAACTCGAACACAGAATCATCCTCCAGGTATACTCTCCAAAGTGTGACCCGATGTCTTCCCTAGGTACTGTGGTATACCCCTGCAGTCACCCGTGTGAGTCCCTAGAATATGGACAACTAATTTTCCAGCTCGCAAAAAGTCACCAGGCGGGTATAGTCGACAGACGGGTGGACCACAATGAGTAGGATAACAAGTCCAAAACCTATTGAGGGTATCGAAAGCAAGTGGCCCGAAAGACAACAAAGGATATCGAATGGATTCAAGGTCCACAAAGCTCCATAGGAAAATGAAGGTGATAGTATTCCCAAGACAGATACTCAATATGCGTTCCCCACTACGTTTAGTTCGGATTTTGAGGGGTTATCTCCGCTGCCTTTCCTCACATGACCTCGTGTTTATCCCCTGTTTTATAGGGGGGTTCTGGATAACTTTCACGTCACTAGAATTTAACACTCCCTAACTCTGAATCCAATGTTTTTTTAACGACATTCAAGAGTTTTCTCTCCAAGCTAATTCAAGGCCCTAACCCTAAACTAGTTGGTTGACCCTACAAACATAAAAGTCTAATTAATTTTAGATTTGGCGTTCGTTTTAATGGCTTGATTTACTCAAGGGATATGGCGGTGAAACTAGTGATGTTATAAGAGACGAAAAGAGGAGAAAAATACAAAACTTGAAAGAAAAATTACTTCTAATCAAAAGCAAAGATTTACAACTAACTCTTTGTATCCAACTTTTCTTTAACTAACTTTTTCAAGATCTTTAAAAATAAGACCTAAAACAGAATTTTGCTTGACTACAAGCTACTTAAGTTTCAAGAAATCAGTAAAGAACTTAAAAAACAAACTCTTTTTCCTTTCTAGTAAAATAACTAATTCCAACTACTTCACCAAACTGAAAATGAAAAATATTTTTTTTTTGAAATTGCTTCAAACATAAAAAATGAAATAAATATTTTTTTCTCTTTTATTTTAAATAAAATGAAAGGGGTAAAAAGAACACCAATACAATACTGAAACAGATCTTTGGTCCACTGCAGATTGCAAGGAATCACTAAAGAAATCAACAGGAATATAAATCATTCAAAAGACTTTCTTAAAACCCTTTCAGAAGTAAACACAAGAAACTCAAAAAGACAAGTAAATTGAATTCTAACCCAAGCTATGGCTATAAAAACAGAGACTCTGAACTAAAACAGGAAACCCTCAGAAGTATAAACCTCAATCAAGAAAGAGGTTGGATGCCTCTTTTTCAAAAAAATTCTTGAACCAAGGACGCTATTGTTTCTTCAACAACGTACGTATGTACGTGGGTTGTGTACTAAGCATAGCGTGTATGTACGCAGGATGACTCAGGTCAGGGAGCCTACACCTCTGTATTTCTTTAAAAAAAAAGGAAACATACAATCTTAAAGGGAAAGGAGAACTGGTATGGCACCTGAAGGTGACCAGAATCCCTTAAAAGATTCAGAAGACTCAACATAAACTCGAAAGGTAGAAAAACCAATCAGACAACCCAAAATCCCTTAAAAAAAAAAAACCTAGAGGCTTCCTCAGTATGGTCGCCAGTTCTACTAGCGGGAAACCCCCCCCTATGACTACACCAGGGTTCAGAATGTAGGCATATTGACCATCTAAAAGTCAACTACTTCTCTAAACTACCCCAAACTCACCAAAAATCATATTAAGAAATTAAGGGAAAAGGAGATCGTGTTACTATACCTCAAATCCCATGTCTAGTGATGACCTCCTCACGCTTGGAAGGTTCGCTGACTGCACGCCTCCTCCTAGGGTTGACCTGCATCCAAATATTGACAAACATAAAAATACAAGCATGATATTCCATATACAAGTTAGGGTTAGATGTTAGAATGTCAAAACATAAACCAACAAAAGTATTAAAGACACCATCATTTGGGACATGAAAAGTAATTCTTTTATTAATAACTCAATGATTATACCTTTACAATCAAAGCCAACTACCATTCCACAAACCTGGTCTAGGCTCCTCTTCACCAAGATCCAGGTGAACCTTTGTATAATCTTCTCCTCTCAACCTTCTGATCTCTTCTTGGGAAGTGAATGGGTTAAATGGAGGGAGAAAGGGCTAATGATGGAATTCTGAGGCAATTCTCACAAAAGGGATGCAATATCTTGGGCAAGGAGGGGACGTGAAATCGGGCAGAGTTTCACTGTTATTATTCTTAGATGTGAAATAAGACCCCAACAACTCCTTTTATATGACAAAATAATGGTTATTTGGTTGGGTGACGAGCTATAACAGGTTGATTAGTTGGGAAACTACCCAATATCCCGTAATCTCAACGAATTCCTTGCAAAAAAAATTCTGCAACTTTTGCAAGTATACGCGGGCTGTAATGGTGCATCATGCATATGTACGCAAGATATAGTGGTGTATAAAGCATATGTATGTGGGAAGTAATGGTACAGGGTGCGTACAACTTCAAAAAATTGTTTTTTAAGAAGAGCAACTCAACATTGATTTTGCAAAAAATGCAAGTAAGAGGGCCACAGACCATGTATGCATGTGTAGAGCAATTTAGGGTTATAACAATCTATCATCCAATCTGCTTTAGGATGATTCACAAAAAATATTAAGGTATTCATCATGCTAGATACATTGGGGCTCTTGTCAAAACCATAATTTTCTAAGAAGAGATGAATATGTGATTAATATCAATTCTCGTCAATTGGGCTATTTTAGTTTTTGCTCAAAGAACAAGATCTTCAGTTTCTAGGGCACCCATCAATATTTTTCCAGAGCATAAATAGATGGATGGATATAATCAAATTCCTACATGATTGAGGCCAGGACCTGTTATTTAGGATCATTCCATCAGAACAAGGTGAGATAACTAAAGGTCCCATGGTAATGTAAATGTTAGGAATGCCTGACACGACACATATTGAAAATGTGTTGCAACAATCGTACCTCATGGTTTTATCCATATTAGAACACATAACAATGACTCATTGTATGGTGCTGGTGTTTATATTTATATAGAAGGTTTCTCCTTGTTCGACAACACAGGTATTCCAACAGAGGATGAACACCTTCAGTAACCACTCACATAACCAGATCAAAGATCAACACACCGATGTTTTCACGTGGTAAAACCC